>APFE031462977.1:23122-34967 GCA_000404065.3 Pinus taeda
ACGTGATTCCCAGTGTGAGTGATTATTTTGAGGTAAATACGAGTTTGGTTCAACCATTCTCATCCATTCTTGAGCAGGTATTGAGCAGTGGAGGCAAGCAAGCAGTGGAAAAGATTTGGAGATCAAATCTGAGCTGTATTGTGTGTAACAAGTGGAGATAATGCTGGATACTTGTGAGAAGTATTGAATATTGTAATGCTACATGTTCTCAATCATTAATATACAGATAGTGTGGGGTTTTCAGCTGTAAGCTTTCCTCGAGTTACATACTGTGTTAATGTGTGCATGCTCTTGATGTTTTATTGTTATTAATGCTGCTATATTGATGATCAACGTAGAGGAGCTTATGTATTGTATATGTATTCCACAATAGTAGATGATCAGGATAATCTCCATTGAATATGTGTTTATTATTCAAAATTTCTACATTATAACTGTTATAAGACTAATCTTGAACACTTGTAATGCATGTTTCATTAGCATGTGTTTAACACTTGAACTCATTCACTTGTTGTTATATTAATGAAAATGTGTTGTATGTGTTGTTAACGTTGTCATGCCCGTGTTGGTTACATCCTCGGACATCAAACAGACATTTCACATAAAACTTGCTATAAAAACCGTTGCACTCGCGAGGACTCATTCGCTAAGTGTTGTGCGTGTTATCTTCCCTTGTGTGTTGTGACTGCCACATCTATGTGGACCGTTCTTCTGGAAGTTGTGCATGTCCTGTTGTGTTGTGTGTTCCTAACAGAGTTGGGGCTTCCTCCCAACCGACTTTGTACTCACTCCCATCCTGTCCCTCTACATTGAAAGAACCATTGACACAAGTAACACTAGCAATCACCAAGCACACGAACCTCACTACTCGAAGACAAAGCAAACCACTCTCCTATGCTGACAAGCAAGACTTGAGGCAAATATTTAAGATAATGGCAACTGGACCATCATACCAGATGGGACTCCCACACCGAATGGTGTGAGGTCTAGTTGCGACTTCATACCGAGGTGATACCCTGAATGTTGGGGGTCCAACACTGTCAACAACCTATCTACCGAGTTTTATTTCAAAACAATGTAGTTTTTTTATCTCCTTTAATGTAATCTCAAAAGGAATTTTTATGAGAATGGATACAGCCACTCATGCAAAGGTATTTTGAGGCAGGTTGAAATACTTACTAGTATCTACTTTTATAATTTTGTTGCTTTTAATAAAATTACTCAACTTTTTCCTTATAATAAAGATAAAATCATGATTATATATGAAATACTTACTAGTATCTACTTTTATAATTTTGTTGCTTTTAATAAAATTACTCAACTTTTTCCTTATAATAAAGATAAAATCATGATTATATATGTGTGTCTGTTTAGGTTTATGTCACATGGATGGTAAGAAGGATTGTTATCCTTCCATTCAAGTTCAATTTCTACAAGTGACATGATGAGATTTGTTATAATGGCTTTGAGTCTTGTTATTAAGTTTAAATAATCCCTTGGAAACCAAAACATATATCTTTTTCATATAGAATATAAAAATGTTTTCTTTAAATCCCATGGGGTGTAGAGAAAATTGTGATAAGGTGTTATGTTAAGGCACTCCATGCTGTAAAGATCATCTGTTTGAAATTCCATGGGTAAAATCTAGTCATGCTAAGGGTTGGTGTGTTCCAGGTCATGTGCGATTCTCGGTGATTTTGACGACTTAGATGCCCAAGGCACATGTAAATCGTGCCAATCATCTGAGAACTTACATAACGAGTAAATAAAAAAATATTTTCTTTAAAATATAAAGATATTCTCCATAAAATATATATAGTTTACAAACGTTTGACATTTATCTATTCATCGCTCTCACTCATATCTTATTTAAAACTTCAAATTTATTAATAAACTTAAAATAAAAAGTAAGATAGAATGAGTAACTCCAAATTAATTATAAACCTTCTCAATAGGTCAATGGATATTGTATCCAATACTCGGTTAGAATACCATGGGCCAATACTATCGAAACGGATATTGTATCCTCCAATACTATGGCATGTGGTATTCATAAGCCATAATATTGGCCCATGGTATTGTAACAAAGACTATTTACATGTTAATAATATCCAGGGTAAAGTGGGGGTGAATATCCATGGTTAAAAATCATGTCATATAGTTATAAAATGTTTTGATTGTGAAATAAGTTATGGTTTTTGGGCATGTGGTATTGATAGGTCATGGTATTGGCCCATGGTATTGTAACAAAGCCTATTCACAAGTTAATAAAAAAATCAAAATATAACAAATTGACTTTAACTTTAAATTTTTATTATTAACTTTAATAGTTTGAGTGGACCTAATGGTTAAGAGCATATGTTTCCTCCTAAGAGGTCATAGGTTCAAAACTAGAGGGGGTAGAGTATGTATGCCTTTTCAGTCTTAGCAATCCAATCGTTGCCCAAAGGTGGGTCCCTTGTCCCACAAACAAGGGGGTCTCATACACCATTTAGGAATGTTAAATGTTAAACATTTACGCTTTACATCTACCTCATACTGGGTTGTAGAGCGCCTCTCAATGTAATAACAAAGAAGGAAAATGGCAATGTCAAACACCATGCCCCTCTCAATGTAATAACAAAGAAGGAAAATGGCAATGTCAAACACCATATTCCTGCAATGTCATCTTCCCTGACTATTAGCATGAGGCAACCTATTTATTTCGACCTTCAACCTATTTATTTCGACCTTCGGTAATGGAGTTGCCTCCACTCTAATAGGGAAATAACCATCTTTTATGAAATAACCATCTTTTATGGGCTTGAATGTTTTTATTTAATGATAAAATTTGAAAACTTCGATTAAACAATATCAAAGTAGTTACAATGTTGGGTATTGATTTGTAGGAATAATAGTGATGTTTTGTTTTGTTGTTGTTTTTTTAAAGGAAAAAAATTGTAATTTTCAATGATTGAGGAAATGATAAAAAGTTACGTTATGCATATACATGTATATCATGTATTCGTGTTGTTTTGAAAATTTGTTCTATAAGCATTGAAGCGTCTTCTATGAAGAGAGAAAAAAACAACTCATGCTCTAAAAAATGGGGTTGTTGTAAAAACAATTCATTACATCAAGTCAAAATTAAGTGGAAAGCAATTCCACACTTAGTAGCAAAATAAGCATTACATTTTGATTCTGAAAACAATTGTAAAATAAAGTATCAAAGAGGCTTGAAATACAAGGGGGTCTCATACACCATTTAGGAATGTTAAATGTTAAACATTTACGCTTTACATCTACCCCATACTGGGTTGTAGAGCACCTCTCAATGTAATAACAAAGAAGGAAAATGACAATGTCAAACACCCTGACTATTAGCATTAGGAAACCTCCATATTCCTGCAATGTCATCTTCCCTGACTATTAGCATGAGGCAACCTATTTATTTCGACCTTCGGTAATGGAGTTGCCTCCACTCTAATAGGGAAATAACCATCTTTTATGGGCTTGAATGTTTTTATTTAATGATGAAATTTGAAAACTTCGATTAAACAATATCAAAGTAGTTACAATGTTGGGTATTGATTTGTAGGAATAATAGTGATGTTTTGTTTTGTTGTTGTTTTTTTTAAAGGAAAAAAATTGTAATTTTCAATGATTGAGGAAATGATAAAAAGTTACATTATGCATATACATGCATATCATGTATTCGTGTTGTTTTGAAAATTTGTTCTATAAGCATTGAAGCGTCTTCTGTGAAGAGAGAAAAAAACAGCTCATGCTCTAAAAAATGGGATTGTTGTAAAAACAATTCATTACATCCAGTCAAAAATAAGTGGAAAGCAATTCCACACTTAGTATCAAAATAAGAATTACATTTCGATTCTGAAAACAATTGTAAAATAAAGTATCAAAGAGGCCTAAAATTAATCCCTTCCAAAGGAGGCTCCTTGCAGGGCCAATGTTAGTACTCAGAATTGTTGCCATCATGTTGCTCCAACACCTGCCACAAGTCTTTTTCTAGCTCTGTGTCAACTTTGGAAAGTTTATTCACTAGTTGATTATGTTCCTTGTATATGTGAGATATAGAAATGTTAGTGTACATGTATTTTATCCCTAGAGTTTCTTCTGCAAGAGGAACAAGTGTAATATTTTTGCATGCCTCTGTTTTACTGAGCTAGTTGATTGTCAAAAGTGAATTTGCATATACTTGAAGTTGTGTGAACCATTTTTCTAAGGCAAAAAGTAAAAGATGTTTGCAGGCTAGTAACCTAGCTTGGTTATTTGTCCCAGTACTGAAACCCATTTTAATGTGGAAGAGGTGAGTTTCGAACAGGTGGAGGAGCCTCCTCCACTCCTTTTCCCAAGTTCATCTAATGCACCATAAAGGTAGACCCACGTCTTGGAGAGATATGACCTTTCATCAATTATCACTCTTGTAGGGACTGTATATTTTTCTTGTGGAAAGTGATTGAGTATGGCTAGGGATTTCGCTGCTACATGTTCAAGGGCCAAGGGTTGGTCCTAAAAAATGGCTCTATAGTGTGCCAGGCACACCCCCCCAATAAATGATTAAGGGAAGTGTCTTGTATGCCCACAAAAAGAGATTTGTGAGCCATGCCCTCCATGATTCTTCCAACGTTGTTCCTTCTCACTGACTGAGTTGTCCCATGGCTTCTTGGCACACTGCCCAAGATTTTTTAGTGAAAGGGCACTCCTGGAAGACATGAGTGATTGTTTCACCATTGTTTTTGCTTAAGGAGCAGCAACCTGGCCCTATCACATACCTCCTTTGAAGCACATCCCGTGTTGGAACTTTCCTCTCTAACAGGCATCGCATGAGAATTTTTTCCTTTGTTGGGCATTTTGATTTCCATATTGTTTTCCACCACCACTTCAAGTCACCATGAACTTTATCTACTTACAAAGAGGTAGCCAAGTTTGGGGGTATAATCTCCAAAATGATAGGTGCTCCAAATGAGTTTGTCCTCTTTATCTATTAAACGAATATGGCTCGTTGACAAGGCCAGCACATAGTTGTTCTAGCTTTCATTAAAATCTGCCTCAATTCCTAGTACCTCCACTGTAATCCACCCTTGTCTCCATATGGTTGTTCTGGTTAGATTGTCAATGTGAGCAAGTTTTGAAAAACCATTGTCTTGTAAGGTGTCAATTAGGGTTAAGGTAGCACATGGCTTTGGAAAGTACCTATCCATGGGTCAAGTCCAAGTCTTACTCGATCCCCTTTACCAATCTTCCATACCAATCTATTGTTGATTAGGTTGAAAGAGTTTAACACTACCCTCCAAACAACTGAAATGTTTGTTCAAGACTTATCCACCCTTCTAATCCATTCCTCTAGGGTGCTTGGTGCTATATATTTACGTATAAATACCTCCATCCAATGACTTTGTGTTGAGATATGTCTCCATCCACATTTTGTTGCCAGCACTTTAGAAAACTGAAAAATCTTTTTCAATCCCCAACCACCCAAGAGTTTTGGTAATGATTTCTTGTCCCATTTTTCCCAAGGCAGAACCCCTTTCTCCTGCCTCCTAGACCATAAAAAGTTGCAGCAGGTTCTTCCATTTTTTTTCCAAAATTCCCTTTGGTATTGAGACTAGGGACATCAAGTAAACATGTACGGCCTCCAGTATTAATTTTATAAGGACTATTTTTCCAGCCCTTGAGAGCTGTTACATAGTAATTTGTCACCACTTTCACTCCCAGTCTTCTCACTGTATCTTGTGTCCAATTCAAACATGTTCATGACAGACAAATGCTCTCCTATGCTGCCAATTGACCCACTTTTCCTAAGTTATCTGCCTCATCACGGCTATTGGCTTAATAAACGCGCTGAAAGGCGCTCATGAACAGTCCATTTGCGCTGCCAGCACGGAAGTACATCTAATTCCCGTGATGGCCCGATTTTAAGCACCAGCGCGGGGCTATGTGTTTCCTTCAGCGATGATCTGACTAGCTGTACTGATCACTAGCGATGTCAGCGCTGAACCCCAGTTATGTGCCCGCGATGATCCAGATTGGGTGAATTTGTTCCAATAGTCAGCCTTCTAGATGACTTCAGACCTGGTTGTTGGCCTAGTTTATGTTGCCCTTCCTTCCCTGGTGTGGCAATTCCATCAATTGTGCTACCTTCCTTTGATGATAAGCTCTTCTTTCCACCTTTCATGGAGACTCCTTCTCCTATTTAAAATCTCACCATTGATATGCATGGCTAGTTCCTAATAGTTGGCTAGTTGAGCGGTGTTGTTAGTGTTTTGTGAGTTTGCTAGATAGATGGTGTGAGTGTGGCAAGTGTGGGATTGTTGATAGCTTGTCGAAGGTTGTGAAGTGCCCTTGATCTGGTGTAAAGCTTATGAGTGAGAGAGCTCTTGTATGTTGGGAGATCCATCTCTAAAGAGTGAATGCTTGAAGAACATGCTGGCTGGACCCTTCTAAGAAGGCTTGTGACGTCAAGACTTTGGTTGTACGCTGACTCTTATTTCATTATTAATGCAATCAATGATGTTTTCCTATGTCTTGTATGTAATGTACTTGATAGCTCATGACTTCTTGACTTTGTGAGTAAATAGTTCATTGTTGTATCCAATTACGTGCTTTGTTGTATTTCCTTTGCTTTGTTTCAGGTTGATCACTCATTGAGGAGAAGGAAGCGAACGCTGGAGCAGCGCAATGGAACTCCATCGACCACCAGTTGAGGTAGGCCTCCAACTTTAATTGTTTAAGGAAAGCTATTGTTGGTCTGTCCTTGTTTGTGACTAGACCCACTCTAGGGCTAGAGGGGTTGCCTCTGTCCGTAGAGGGAACACTTTTCTGCATCACAAGATCCATCTAAAGCACCAACTTTTCAATCTTTTGTCCACCTTGGAAATGAGGCACAACTAATCCTCTTTATTGTGACTGTTTACCTTGAGCTAAAACCCAAAGTATTTAAACCTCTCATTCTGATGTCTAGCCTCAAACTTGAGTAAACAAGTCATCTGACGAGTTTCCTCTTCTTCCAAGTTGTGGAATGTGGTTATGGATTTTCTATATTAATTACCAATCTTATGGCTTGTCTAAAGAGATCTACAAGATCTAATAGCTTTGCCACCACTCTTAGAGTTTCATTGCAAAAAATGAGAATATTGTCCACGAAGAGAGGATGGGTTATTGCCATTGCCTTGGTAATGAATATAGCTTGAAAGTCTCCTCACCTTTTTGACTCTACCAACAATCAACTTAAGCCTTCAACCATTAGTAGAAACAACAGAGGGGAGAAGGGGCATCCTTGACATAACCCTTGTTGAGCATGGAAGAAAGGTGAGGTTGACCCATTTATCAATACTAAAAAGGAAACAATTTGGATACAACTCATTACCCAAGTGATAAAGTCTAGGTTTAAGCCTAAGTGTGTAAGCAAGAGTGGAAGGTAAATGTAGTTGACTCTATCATAAGCTTTTGAGAGATCAATTTTGACTACTGAACCTTTTATATTTAGAGTTTTGATGTTGTGGAGGCCTTTATGTGCAACTATGATCGCTTCATATATATGCCTCCCTTCCAAGAAGCCAAATTGCTCACTTGAAATGGATCTTGATAGGTAGGGCTTTAAATTAAAGGCGATCACTTTCATTATCACTTTATAAATGGTGTTGTATAATAAAATTGGGCGAAATTCTTCGAAGGAGGTCGGGGAAGGATGCTCCCAACTTTCAATTCGACCTTTATTGCACTCATGTTTACTTGGTTTTGATTTTTTCCAAGCAAATAGATTTGTGTCACTTGAATAAATGAGTAGTTAAACAAAGTGTGTGAGTTATTGGGTTGAGAATGAAATATTGTACTTCTTAACTTTATATTTAGTGTATTTTAGTGTAACCACCCCTCCCACATTTACCCAAATCCACAAGCTCGCCAGGGTAAACATGAGATGGGAGTTAGTGTGCGATACTTGATTTCCAAGATGCACTTATGGAAAATGGGTTCATGTTGGGAACGGGTCCCCTGGGGTAAATTTTGGGGTTAAAAGCCCAAGTTTGTGGGCTAAATGCCCAAGTTTGTGTAAAGAATGTAAAGTCTCCGCATTTTGTGGTTGCGAAGCGTGAAGATGTAAGCAGTCAAAAATGGTTTCTGCCCTTAGTTTAGATAGTTGTGTCGGCTTGATGAGATCCTCCCTTGGTCCGCAGACCATGGGATTATATAAAAAGGGAGTCTTAGAAGAGTCTAAGGCAGTTAAGTCACAAGTTTTTGGCAGAGTTCTGAGTAAGTTTATGGGTCTCTAAGAACTAGGAGCGAAGAGTCTTAGCATAGGAAGAGGCTTTGCAGCTGAGTGCACAGAGGCCTAGGGTAGAAGTCCACAGCTAAGTGCACGGATCCCTGCAGCTACGTGTGTAGGGTAGTCAATCTGTACTAGAAATTTAGATTATCAATAAAGAGAAGTATTCTGGAATTATCTGTGTATGCATTATTTTACTTTTGTTATGAATGTTGCAATGATGTTATGTTGAATACGAGGGTTATGAATTAATGTTATATTGATGCGGGAATCTATGTATTTTAATTTTTCATATAAACATAAGTAAGAATATCTGTTTACGCGAAGATAACCATAATGCATGTTAAAGTTAACTGATACTCAAGTGAATCTGAGTAAATACAAAAGTAAGAGTAATTACAGAGGTGCATAAGTGCCTGATCTATCTATCTAGGGTCCGCGAAGGATGATCAGAGACTTTCGCGAAGGCTTCAAGGAGAAATAAGAGAAGTACTTTGATAAGCGCTAAAGGGCTTATCGTTCTGCATGAAGGAAGGTTAGGGCATATAACCAACATCACAACCATCTCAGGGTGCGAAAACTTGGTTCTTGCATCCCCCATACTACTTCGGGTGAGACTTCAGTCTCCACTCCGTGGATTGATGTCGAAAGGGATAGTAGTGTAGGGATTTGCTTGGTAGATTAACGCTGAACTTGGGTCAAGGCCCATCAAGCCAAAAACTGGTTCTGTTGTCGGGACCGAGATATTCATAATAAGATGTGTGATGTCCCATCATTGGAATCCAACTAAGAAGGAGATTGAAGACTGGCTGGATAGAAAAATCCACGAATTCACACCGCAAGAAAACAGGAATCCGCGATTGATGAAAGAACGATGGTTGGACAAATATCTGTACACAAAGATACATGAAATCTTCTTTTGTTCCTTCTTGGTTGAATTATACGAGTGGATCGCGAAGTTGGACGACAACCAAGGGAGGTGGAGGCTTGATGGTATGATTGTCTAGACCCTGATGTTAGTGCAAAAATTGGAAGCCTCTGAAGATAAGATCGTGTGCATTGTCGATCATTGGCTCCATCGTATCATAAGAAGGTTTGTGACAGAGTTCACGGTCGATACTTCGGTCAGTTACAATGAAGCAGAGCACTGCTTCTTCAAAGGGTCGTGAGGTAAGTATTTGAAATCATTAAATACTTGGATTAAGATGCTCTTGTGTGAAAAGAGGGATGTGCAGTTACCTTGATGTTTGGGGCTACGCAAAGTGGAAGGACTTTCAGGGATAGAGGAAGAAAAGGCCCTGAATATAGCCTGCTGATTGAACCACCTCTGAGTGACGACGAGGGAGTAGCAAAAGCTTCTCCACAGAGTTATATTCAGTTGATAAAGCAAGGGTTTCCACGAATACCTCATCCACCCACACCACCTCCATCTTCACCCCCGCCGCTTACGCCCTCACCCACACCACCACCACCTCCACCACCATTCAACATGGAGAACTCCATAAAGCTACCTATGTTCAAGAGCATGGGAAATGAAGATCCAGACCAATTTTGGTTCGTCGCAAAGGCTGTATGGGAAGCTCAGGGTATCACGGATGATCAAATGAAGAAAGCAACGTTGGTTAGTGCTTTGCAGGACTACGCACTAACTTGGTATATTAAGTACTGCATTGATAATCTGACGTCCGCATTAACAGATATCCAAACTACACTGAATAAGGAATTAGTAGACCTAAGTCTGAGGCACAATCAATTGTGGGATTCAAAGAGATCATGATGAAGCCTAGTGAGATGCCCTAGGATTTGGATAAGAGATTGAAGTGTACGATCCGTGAGGCTAACATGAATTTGACTAATGGGCAGCACCGCGACTGGTTTGTGGTCTCACTCCTGCCTCATCTAAGGGTTGTGCCATCACAACAGAAGATTGGGACCCAGGTGGAAGCTCTAGAAATTGCGTTGAGATTGCACGAGATACTGATGCAAGATGCTAATCTGGGTTTCAACAGATTCATGTGTAGTTGTAGAACCTTTGCCTTGAAATGCAAAGTCTAAAAAAGACAGAACAGCTCGGTCAGAGGCGCGTGATGAAGTGTGGTGCCTAAAGTGCAAAAGCTAGGGGCATGACAAAAATCATTGTCCTGTTTTCAAAAATTATGTTGCAGTAGGGGGACCAGTGCCTTTAAGGCCGAAAGCTGTAGCAGGGCCAAGTACAGCGCCCGCGCAATGGTGTGTTATATGTCAGGTAGCTGGGAAATATGCGACAAACAATTACCATTTGCTCCAGAAATTCGTACAGACACCACAACAACTCTTCTACAACTTCTGTCAATATGTGGGTCATGATGAGCTCAATTTCTGGAGTTTTGAATTAATGATGGACAGGACACCTGCATACACGGTGTAGGTAGAAACACGTGTTGGGTGTGGAGCCTGATTATCTTCTGTATTCAAAGGTTTCAGCTGTATGTATACCCCAGGAAGACTATACACCCCTCCATGTGGGGGGGACTTGTCCCCCACGCGGGGGTTTGGGGGCAGCGCCCTCGAAGCTGAAAATAGATGTAAAATTGCCTTGTAAAAGTCTAGTAATTTCTAGTCAATTTGGGCCATTCATTAGGCAGATGATCTGACGGTAGAAGTTATGTTAAATTTAGGGTTTTTTTCCCTAGAAGGCAACCCCTCACTATATATGAGGGAATTGTATTGCGTCTATGTAGATCTGTATTCTGAGTGATGAAGAGAGAGGAGATTTTTGAGAGCGAAGAGGGTGTTACAGTGGATCTGCTGTAGGTTGTATATCTTCAGTTTGCTGGATAATATAAAAGGAAGGACTGGCTGTTTCTCCGTGGACATAGCCCAAACTGGGTGAACCACGTATCTGTGTCTCTCTTATTTTATGTGTTTTTTGTGTTTATATTTCTGCAATATTTTATGTGTTCCATTGCTCTGTAATATACAATTTTCTAACAACCGGTATCAGAGCCGAAGGTCTATTTGGCTGATAAACTTGCAGGAGAGAAGGGTTCCTGGTTCGAGTGGGAGCAATGAGGGAAGATGGTAGGTTTAGGGTCGAAAAATTCAACGGCCAAAACTACCAACTGTGGAAGATGCAGAGGGAAGATTATCTGTATCAGAGAGATTTGTACCTACCACTGAGCGGAAAGGCAAAGAAGCCGATGAGTATGACAGACACAGAATGGGATATTCTCGACAGAAAGGCACTTGGAACAATACAGTTGTGCATAGCGGCGTCGGTAGCGTTTAATATTTCAAAGGAAATGACAACACAGGGTTTAATGTCGGCATTGGCCAAACTATATGAAAAACCCTCGGCCTCAAATAAGGTATTTCTTATGAAGTGTTTATTTAATATGAAGATGTCATAAGGTGGATCTGTCGCTGATCATTTAAATGATTTTAATACAGTTACAAGTGAGTTAAGTTCTGTAGGGGTAAACTTTGATGATGAAGTTAGGGCTCTGTTATTTCTGTGCTCATTTCCAGAAAGTTGGAATGGTTTAGTTATGGCCATTAGTAACTTTGTCTCTGGATCTAGTACTTTAAAGTTTGATGATGTTG
>APFE031462977.1:40278-87577 GCA_000404065.3 Pinus taeda
GTGGACGTAGCCCAAACTGGGTGAACCACGTATATCTATGTCTCTCTTGTTTTATGCGTTTTTTGTGTTTATATTTCTGCAATATTTTATGTGTTCCATTGCTCTGTAATATATAATTTTCTAACAACACGACCTTTGGACCAAGGCACTGGAAGAGCGTGAGGCAAGTATCAGGGGCACGGATGAGGTCGAGGTGGAGGAGGACCTGGTAGAGGTCGAGGGGAGCTTATTTGTTACAATTGTGGAGGACCAGGACACTACGTGCGAGACTTCCCAAACCCGATGCGACTGTCATGCTGCTATTATACTCAGTTTGACCATGCAACGAAGGATTGCCCTATATTGTTAGCTAAGATACGCGAGAAGGGCGCACAACCTCAGCAACCGACTCAGGACCTGCAAGTGATGAGGGTTGAGCCTCGTGAGGAAGATACTAAGGTAAATATTGTGTTGCGGAGTGGAGCAATGACTGGTGAGGATAAGGAGAAGTAGCCTGAAGAAGGTGATTGGGTCCGCAAAGCACTAGAAAAGGAGACTGAGTTTGATATAGAATGCACAAAAGAAACATTTATGGAAGGGAAAAAATGTTTCGCTGAGGCCTCTACCTCAGGGAGTCAAGAGAAGCCGACAGAAGAGATGGACCTATCCATGATTACCACATTCTTGGAGACTTGCATGAAACTTCTACGCGATAGCAAGGCTGTGATGGGACTGCAGGAGCTGATCAATAAGTTCGCTGGCAAGGAAAACGCTACTGACAGACTACCTGTAGTTAGAAATCTTGGTAAGCATAAGGCAAGAACTAGACGTGAGATGAGACTCGCTACACAGATAGGAGAATACCAAATGGACCAATTTATCTTGGGCCTAGGGTCCGATGTGAACATTTTGCTAAAACAGACATGGGAAAGAATGGGAAGACATGCGCTATAGTGGTCTCTGATTCAGTTAAGGATGGCAAATCAATAGAAAATCATCCCAATGGAGAGGTTGCAGGGGGTAACAGTTGATATCGAAGGCGAGAGTGCACTAGATGATTTTGAAGTGATAGAGATTGTGAATGACAACAATCCCTACCCCATGCTCCTTGGGATCGATTGGACATTGACATGAATGGGTTAATCAATATGAAGAAGCAAAAGATGATATTTGAGAAGAAATCACTTCGTGTAGTGGTACTAGGACCCTGCAGAAGGACCGCGCTATACTGAACCAGTCCGTGATTATGAAAGTGATGACAATTTGGACCAGATTTACAAAATAATGGCGCGGAATCAGGATTGGGTGAATCTAACAGCAGACAGACATATTGCATGGGACCGCAAGAGCTGCTGCACATCAGATTCAGACGAAGAATTGGAGCACTGGCAGAATTGACTACATGAAGTATCTACAATGCGCTATAATATGATGACCAAGTCGTTGCACTGTGTATCATCAGAGGTAAGAAATATGCCTTACTATGATGGGCTAACTGATGTTGATCACTTTTTGGATGCATTTGAAAGGGAAGTACCAGAGAAGCACTTCTTCCAGGCATTGGATTGGGCGCTGCACACTACACCCGCAAGATGGTGGGGTATGCACAAAGATAGTTTTGATGATTGGCACGAATATAGGAGGATGATGAGGGTACGATTTGGTCATCCGAAGGTGTGATTAACATAAAAAGAATGATGAAAGAAATGATTTGCGCGACCATTTGGCCAAATGGAGTGAAGTATATGGAGCGAAGCCTCAACTGGAGTGGGTCCATCTTTTTTGTCATACCTTGGATGTTATACCAATGAATTAGTACTTGGAGACAAAACTCCGTCATGGCACCGAAGAATGAGATATTTTGTGCCAAGGATTTTTTTACGGCGTTCAGTTTTGAGGATGGATTTGAATATATTGATGAAGTGTTGCAGGAGGTTAAGACAACATTTTTAAGGATATTACAGGATCCTCTAGATTTGCTTCAACCTGATTGGACTACCCAGCTGAGCCACGCGCTAAAGTGCTATAATGTAACAGTGGAAGAAGAAGATGAAGACTTGAGGCAGATTAATATTCCGAAGACTGAATTTCACTACGAAGTTGAAGGACCGCAACTAGAGAACCCAACCATAACTGAGCTGCTCAAAACTAGATAGGTGAACATTGGCACGGAGGCAGAGCTGAAGTTTGCAAATATTGGGGATTACTGGGACGATGAGAAAGTAGATAAGGTCACCGAACTACTCCGCGAATATCATGATCTGTTTCCCATGAAGTTTTTAGATCTGAAAGGGATGATAGGGGACTTAGGTGTCATGAATATCACCCTAAAATCGGACGTGAAACCTGTGAAGCAAAGACCTTACTACGTCAATCCTAAGTACAAAGAAAGGGTCCGCTTAGAGTTAGACAAGATGCTCACGGTAGGAATTATTGAACCAGTGGAAGAATCTGATTGGGTGAGCCCAATAGTGGTTCAGGAAAAGAAGTAGAAGGAAGAAATAAGGATATGCATAGATCTTAGGAATTTGAATGATGCCTGCGTGGATGATCCCTTCCCAACTTTGTTCATCGATGAGGTCCTGGATAATGTTGGCGGCCAAGAAGCATATTCGTTCACTGATGGGTTCTATGGGTACCATGAGATCTAGATCGTGGCAGAGGATAGAAGTAAGACGACCTTTGCGATTGAGTCGGGATGCTTCTAGTATACGATAATGCCTTTTGGGCTGAAGAATGTGCTGACGATCTTTTCACGTGTAGTCATCGCAGCGTTCAAGGATTTCATTCACAAATTTTTGGAGGTATACTCTGACGATTGAATAGCGTTTAGATTGGTAAAGCGTCATGTGGCAAGTCTGTGCTTGATGCTAGATACATGTAATAGGTACCAGATCCGATCTGATCCTAGTCTTAGCACATCCAATCTTTGAAAATGGTCACCGCGCCGATCCTAGTCTTCCTAGATTGGAAGAAGGAATTTCATGTGTATGTGGACACGTCATGTATTGTACTGGGAGCAGTACTGACACAGGCCGGTGAAGGTGACTTGGATCACCCTATAGCGTTCGCAAGTAGGAAGCTATCCAAAGCCGAGAAGAATTATTCCATGACATAGCACGAAGGTTTAGCTAAGGTGTACGTGCTCCAGAAGTTTAGAGATTATCTGTTGGGTGGACATTTTAAGATGTATACAGACCATTCTGCATTAAAATACCTGGTCAACAAGCATGTGTTTGGGGGAAAGATATGTAGGTGGCTGTTGTTGTTCCAAGAATATGATTTTGAAGTCATTGTGAAACCAGGACGATTGAATGCAAAACTTGATCATTTGTCGTGCATTGAAACTAGCGAAGAGCCTAGTAATTTGGAGAAAGGACTGCCTAACGCGCAACTCTTTGCAATGCGCGTCGTGAACAACCACTTTGAAGATATTATACACTTCCTGACGACAGGTGCGACTCCCGAAGGATATACAAGCCAACAAAAGAAGGAACTAGTGGTGTGCGCAACAAACTTTTCTGTCACTGCAGGGCACTTGTACGAAATGGGATCAGATGAAATATTGTGACATTATGTGCCAGAGTTTGAATGAAAGAAACGTCCTCACTAAGGCTCATGGTGGAGCCACGGGAGTTCATTATGCAGGAAAAGAAATAGCGCAGAAGGTTCTATGCGCTAGGTTGTGGTGGCCGACCTTGCATAAGGATTCAAAAGCGTATTGTAGGGCATGTGACACATGCCAAAGGACTAGAATACCCTCACGCAGGGATGATCTACCACTGAATCCGCAGATATCATTATAGTCCTTCAAGAAGTGGGTGATTGACTTTGTGGGACCAATTCAACCTCGAGGAAAGAAGTTGGGTGCACAGTACATCATCACCGCGACTGAGTGCTTAACTAGATGGGCAGGAGGCGCAGCCTGTGAAGGACTGTACAAGCGCGACAACAACCAAATTCATCTTTGAGTATGTGCTGACAAGGTTTGGTTGTCCAAAAATTTTAATGATTGATCGCGGTACACATTTTCTTAATGAGACAATTAGTGCGATGACAGATGAATTTCAGGTTTACCATCAGAAGAGCATGCCATATCATCCGTAGGCTAATGGGATGGTGGAAGCGTTTAATAAAATATTGGAGAGCGTGTTAACAAAGGTTTGCAATGCTCAAAGAAACGATTGGGATGTTCGTGTACCCACGGTGCTATGGGATTATAGAACAACTTGTAAGAAGTTGACTAGACAAATGCCGTTCAGACTGGTTTATGGCGTGAAGCTATGATGCTGATGGAGTACATTGTACCTAATCTACGCATAGAAGCATTCACAGGAATGGCAGATCATGAAGCCCTGGAGGAGAGGCTTACATAGCTAATAGAGCTTGAAGAAGATAGATTTCTAGCTGGATTCCATCAACAAGTTCAAAAGGAGCGTGAAAATCCATGACACAATCGACACATCAAACTGCGCACCTTCAAGGTAAATGATTTAGTTATATTATTTGACAGCAAGTTTGATAAATTTCTAGGAAAATTTCGGATGCATTGGCTGGGGCCCTATGTCATCAAGGAGATTACCGATGGTGGAGAAGTTCAGTTGGTAAAGTTGAATGGAGAGTCATTCCCAGGGAGAGTGAATGGCAGCCGATTGAAGCCATACACTAGCGATCCGACTAGATGACTACATGGTGGAAGAATAGTCTTAGCGCTCTAGGCAACTGAAAGGAGGCGTGGGATTATAAACTGCACTACCCGGGTTATGGAGCTGCACGATTGGGCAACTACACGGAACAAAGGAATGTCACACTGTCAGCAAAAAAGCGCGGGGAGCTACACTATCGAAGAAGGGACTGCGTAGGGAAGCTGGAAAGTGACCGTTATGGTCACTGTTCATGACTTGACAGTGGGAAAATGGATAAATGGAGTGAAGGATTAAATTTAAGGGCAAGATCTTTGAAAATATGTTGCTAATCCAAGATTCATGAACGAATTTTGGGGGGAATGGTCAGATTTGAATTCAAAAATGCCTATAAATTACAGGTGGCTGCCTAGTGAAAAACACTTGGCATTCTAAGAATTGAGATGTTGAACTCTCAGGCACATATGAACTGTGAGTACTTTGAAGCTTTTATAGCAAGTTCAAAGTTGGAGAAGTTGCCAAAGGAAATGTAGAAGTTGTTGTCTAGTATCATGTCGGAGCTTGCAAAAACTGTGGGTGTTGGAGAGGCAGTGGCCGCTGAGGGAGCTACCTTGGAGGTAGCAATGGCAACTGAGGGGGCTGCCCCGGAGGTTGCAAGTGGCGAAGTATTTGCATCGGTACCCAAATTGCCGAGGACGCCTAAGTCGAGGAAGGCGACCAAGGAGGGTCCAAAAACAAAGAAAGATAAGAAGAAAGCGACATCGTCAGTGCGCATGTCACCCATAAACCACCCACAAAAGGAAAATCCCACTGCGCACAAGAAGGGAAAGGTGGTTTACTTGGAAACTGAAGAAGACAGTGAAGAACTCAATATGGGTGGGGACAACATTGACATGGGGGCTGAGGAAGTTGACGGTGAAGGGTTTGACCCTATCTCTAAACTACTTGAATACATTCCTCCACGCCGAGGTAAGGAAAAGCTCCCTACTGACATTGATGAGAGCAAGGTCATGCTGCATACACCATTTACGCTTGACAAGATCACATTTCACAGACCGCACCTGGCACGTGTCCCCCTTTTAAGTTGGAGGATTTGGATTTGGCTGATACTTCGCGCTTTCCCCACTTAGCGACTGATCAGTTCATGCGTCGTGTCTTTTATAAGGACATCAGTGTGACTGCGCTGGAGCCAAGGAAATGGATAAAAGGGGTGGACAAGGCGGGACTGCTAAACATGCTATGGGTGTCACATTACAACCGTGCACCCATAACCACGATAGTGATCAAGCAGCTATTGTGCTTGGAGCATGATGGGTGCATGTGGTTGGAAGAGTCCATACTGATCACTGACATGTTGATCCATAGGATAACTCGGTTGCCACATTCAGGGCTAAATCTGGCCATGGAATTTGGGGGAAAGACAGGTGAGCGTGATCTTGCTGAGCAAATGAAGGACAAATTTAAGCTCATCAAGAAGCCACGCGACTACTCCATTTCTAGCATAACTAACCCCAGGTCAAAGTAGCCACCTAGATCCTAGCTGGGAAAATTATGAGGAAGTTTCGTGCAGATGAAGTGCTAGAACCGATTGTATCATTAGCAGCCTAGTGTGTGGAGGGCGTACAATTCAACTAGGCGCGCTACCTCTGCAGTGAGTTCCTCGTGAACTGTAGAGAGGTGCATGACAACAACAAATCCTTTCATTATGCATGGTTGCTGCTATCCATAGTATTGGTTGCATGGGAGTTACTGGAGGATAGTCAGTTTCCTCCGGTCAAGTCAGATTTACTGGAAGCAACAAAGTTCGCTTCGCTCAGGGCCACCAAGGACCCCCAAAGGGTCAAGGATAGCAAGGTCTTTTGCATCTTGATGGAGATGAGTATCAACATGGCTTTCAACTGCAAACCGCGGTTGTCATTGACTGTCTTCGACTAGTTGACAGAGTATGTGGAGTTCAAGGCAGACTTCCACTGTGTCTCCATGCGAGCGTGAAAGGACCCTGAGAAAAAGTGGTATGACATTCCATACCTCGCCATAGATGACACGATCATGATAATGCTTGATCAGTGGCTGACAGAGTGGCGCACAGCCTCAGATTTGACCATTAGCTCTAGCAAGTTTGCAACAAAGCATAAGAAGGAAGAGACCAGACTAAAGATAGAATAGTTGGCTAAGAAGAGGAAGAAAGAGGCTAAGGATAAATCCAAAGCGGAGTGCACTGCCAAAAAGCAGACAGAAGGGTAGGAAGAAGAGGAGTGTAACTCTGATAGGAGTCAGAAATCTCCTTCCCCGGACACAGAAGATGAAGTGCAGCGATCCAACTAGGGAGGAACAGACCCAAAGACTACTCCATTCCGGGTTAAGTGCAACAGGGATTAGGAGAAAGTAGGGCCGAGGAAGAAGTTTAAGGCTAGTAAAATGTCCCTTGAACTAATCACCTTGACAGAGGGTGATTTGAATGACATTGGTGATGCGGTGAGGGATGCAACCGCAGAACAGCTGTAACAGTTCTAGCAGCAGCAGCAACAGGCCTCGGGTTCCATTCAAACAGGTTTGCGTGAGTTGTAGATCCAGGCGTCATAGGTACAAACTACTGTGGGGCAAAGCAACGTGGCATTAACTAGCTTGGTGCTTAGAACGTTGGAGGCAGCAAAAATGGTGCACACACTAGATCCCCGGGCAATAGTGCTTTCGGATGGAGCACTGACCATAGAAACAGAAGCTGACAAGGCCACTGTCAGCGCCCTCAAGGGGGTTGGGCTAAACCTGGCCATGATTCCTAAAGAATCCCTTCACACTCTACAGGATGGTGTGATTGTGAAACTTCAGGCTCAAGAACAACAAGCATTGAACGTTATCAGTGAGCAGAGGATGAACAACGCTCAGATGGTTGCATAGAAGAATTCTGCCATTGATCTTATTAAGGCCATCACGGACAAGAATGAGCATACGACCAAGGTAGTGACTGAGGCATGTAGGACTGTTCCAGAGCTGGATATTCCTAAAGATGTGCCAGTGGATGTGAGAATTTGGATGCTTACTGCCGGAGTGCGCGAAGCACGAATAAAATTGGCTAAGGTTCCATTTGATCTGAACCTTAAGATTGCAAAACTCGAGTTGTGGGCCCAGCCTTCGACTCTGCCATAGGTGAAGGAACAACGCGAGGTCGATTTCAAAGATGTCGTAGCAGCTATAGATGCCGTCTTGAAGCAGTGCACTGCGCTCTTTGAGCAGTCGCTCGAAGTAGTCACTAATCTACAAGAGGATCCCACGGTGCAGAGGCGTGAGAGCTGCAACATAAATATGATGAGGTTAAAGTGATGGCGTGCACCATTGCCATTACACAAAGGTTAGCAAAGCTGCAGGAAGAAAAGGCGCTGAAAGAACAGGTGGATGCAGCTCATCACAAGGAGACAATACTCAAGGCCAGATTGGGGCCTTGACTAGAGGATGCCTATGTACTCACTGCCTCCATTGAAGGGAAATTGGCTAGTTTGCAAGTGACACAACAGAAAATACATGCAGACAACGCAGAGCCAGCGATAGAGCAACTGGTTGAGCAGGTGAAGCAGGTGGCAACACAATGCACCGCCGAAGTCCTAGTGGTACAAGTGGAGCTGGGAGGTCTTTGCACCCATAGAGTGAATCGGGGGTGAGTCACTAGATTTGTGTTGGAGGCCTGTTGGGAATGGGTCTCCCAGAGTCAATTTTGGGGTTAAAAGCCCAAGTTTGGGGGTCAAAGGGCCAAGTTTTGTGTAAAGAATGTAAAGTCTCCGCATTTTGTGGCTGCGGAGTGTGAAGATGTAAGCAGTCAAAAAGGGTTTCCATCCTTAGTTTAGATAGTTGTGTCAGCTTGATGAGATCCACCCTTGGTCCGCGGACCATGGGCTTGTATAAAAAGGGAGTCTTAGAAGAGTCTAAGGCAGCTAAGTCACAAGTTTTTGGTAGAGTTCTGTGTAATTTTATGGGTCTATGAGAGCTAGGAGCGAAGAGTCTTAGCATAGGAAGAGGCTATGCAGTTGAGTGCGTAGATGCCTGGGGTAGAAGTCCGCAGCTGAGTGCGCGGACCCTTGTAGCTGCGTGCGCAGGGTAGTTAGAGTCTCTACTGGAAATATGGATGATCAATAAAGAGAAGTGTTATGGAATTATCTGTGTATGCGTTATTTTACTTTTGTTATGGATGTTGCAATGATGGTATGTTGAATACTAGGGTTATGAATTAATGCTATATTGATGCACCAATCTATGTATTTTACTTTATCATATTAACGCAAGTAAGAATATATTTTTACGTGAAGATAACCGTAATGCATGTTAAAATTAATCGATACTTAAGCAAATCTAAGTAAATACAGAAGTAAGAGTAATTACATAGGCGCGTATGTGCCTGGTCTATCTATCTAGGGTCCGTGAAGGACGGTCAGAGACTTCCGCGGAGGCTTCAATTATGAATAAGATAAGTACTTTGATAAGCCCTAAAGGGCTTATCGGTCTGCACGAAGGAAGGTTAGGGCATATAACCGACATCACAACCATCTCAGGGTGCAAAAACTTGGTTCATGCATCCCCCCATATTGCTTCGGGTGAGACTTCAATCCGCGCTCCGCGGACTGATGCCTAAAGGGCCAGTAGTGTAGGGATTTGGTTGGTTGCTTAACGCTGAACCTGGGTCAGGGCCCATCAAGCCAACAGTCCACATGTCTAGAACTGACTACAAACACCTAGAGACACATGATCACACTATTATCAGCGTAATTTGACCCAACCCTATTTCATTTCATTTTCATTTCCTTAAATTTAATACAACTTTCTATTTTTGGTAGATTTTTAGGTTCTAAACTTCTGAGGTTGTTTTGAGGGAATAACTTACATTTTCAAGGTTAAAAAAGGTATTGTGATAGTCAAATGAAGATCATATGCCAAAGTTATGACCCCAGGAAGTTGAAGGTCCAAATTACTCATTTATACAAACATTTTGTGTACATAGTACCCATGGGTTATAAATACATATCTATTTATTAATTCAATAATCTCACTATAAAATCGTCGAGAAGGCCCTATGCCCTCTCCACATAGTTGCATCACCACTTTATTTCATGCATTCATTAACCGATCAATAACTAAATGTTGACGGTGTTGGGCCCGCCAACATTCTGGGGATCACCTCGATATGAAGTCCTAACTTGACCTCACACCGTTTGGTGTGGGAGTCCCATTCATCTCCTAGGGTTAAGGTTTTCCATTGTTTCTCAACAATGAATAGGCCTTCGAGCCTCAATGTAAGACAATTCAGAGGCATGTAGCCACCACATCTCTCCTCAAAGATAAGCTACCATCGCCCAAGCTAGTTTATTTCCATTTATGTTTGTAAGCATATTTTAGTATTTTACATTAATGAAATGAAGTATTATTTCTGTTGTATCTATGTATTTATGGTTATCTCTGTAATTTGTGGCATTCCTGTTTAAATCGAAATCAGTTTCAGTGTCACTTGTGTCAATGGTTCTTTCACTGTCAAGGGAGAGGGTGAGAGTGAGTTCTAGGTCGATTGGGAGTGGTCCCAACACTGCTAGGAACACATAACACAACACAACATGCACAACTTCCAGCAGAGCATTCCACATGGATGCGACAGTCACAATATAAAAGGTAACATAACACGTATAACACTCACGGATCAGTCCAAACGAGTGCAATGGTTGTTACAACAAGCTTCATGTGAAAGGTCTGTCTAATGTCCGGGAGAAAAGTCTACATGGGCGAGACAACGTTAACAACATATACAATACATTTCAGTTAATAGATTATGTATTACAACAAATGAAGTAGTTCAGATGTAGAACACAGGTTAAAACAACATGCATTACAAGTGTTAAAGAGTAGTCTTACAACAAATACAATACATGTGTGAAAACTTGTTGGCCTGTTAGCAAGTTTCTGAATTAAGCGAAAGTTCCAAGACATATCATTACACCATACATCACTAACCCTGAGTGTGGGGCATTGGAGCCACTACTTACTCCTCAAAGAAAAGATTACAGACTCTCTTGGCTATGTAGGAGGAACTGAGGTGAAAAAAGGTCCTTTGCATGTACAAATGAGGGGGTATTTATAGCTAAGGGTGAAAATGACCCTTGTGGCTGTTCGACTACCCTCATGACCATTTGACTTCCATGAATCTTTGACTTACATGACTCTTTGTTCAACAAGTGGGTCTCTTGGACTTCCACATCACATCACATTTATTTACAATAAGACCATAGTGGAGATGTGGGCGACATGAATCATGACGTGACTCGACATGACTTGACATGACAATGCTAGTACATTCGTGCTGATGCTGGAGTGCATGTCCAGCTATAGTGTTGCTGGATGATGGATGTCTTCATGGCGTATCATAGATTCCCCTCCACATGGCGAAATGTGCGGAGTCTTTGATGGTCCTTGGTTCGCTTGATCAAGCTTTAGCATGTTGTTCCTTGCTTGCATGTTGGAAGACTTGATAGGCTCATCTGTTCACGAAGGTGCATGTTTGTCGGGTTCGTCTGCTTTGCATGATTCATTTGTTCATCTGTTGGTGAACCTGTCATTCTGCATGTGCTCCATTCCTTCGTCCCATTTGTCATCTTGCCATGTTCGTTGGTGTACATGTACTTGTGGTCACTCACGACAAGACAACATCAAATCCAAAATCTCCTAGTCTACCATGACACATGATCATTCATATGCAATTGACTGGGAGAGGCAGCAAGGCTGTGATGCAGGATGATGGCTCCAAGAAACTACTGATGAAAATTGCACAAGGGTCACTGAGTGATGGAGACAGGCAGTCTGATTCGACAGTGACTGTTTGCGAGGTTTGGCTCAGTTGGGAGGAAAAATTGCACAAATTTGGGGAGGAACAATTTGGGCTATTGGAAGGTAAGGCAGACATTCTCTACGCATTTTTCTGAACAAATGGGCAATAGGGCTGGACAACTAGATTTGTGCAATTTTCAAGAGGAATAGGCCGAGCTACATGAAGGGTCAACAGGTTCTGGGGAACTGCCCAGGAGACTAGCAAGTAAAACTGTGCAATTCCCTGAGCGAATTGTCAGTTGACTGCCTGGGTCACTGGCAGCCAAAACTACGCAATTCCTAGAGGGAACTACCAATTGATTTCCCAGGACCGTAGCAGCAAAAACTACGCAATTCCCAGAGGGAACTGGCAGTGTGTTGCTAGGGGCTATTGGCAAGGAAAATTGCACTGAGGCCGGGAGGCTAGCCTACTAATCATCTCTGCACAATTTCTGAGCTGAGCTGACTGATGGGCAGTGGGAGGTCTACTCATGAACACTATGTAATTTCTGAGATGAAGAGTTGGTTGACTGTCAGGATGATTGACTTTGAAAATTGTGCAATTTTCTAGGGGAGACAGGGAACGACACTTGGTGTCTATCCGACTTGTCTGCGCAATTTCCTCAGTTAGTTGAACAGGTGAGGTTAATGGCCTCTATACAATTTTTTAGGGGAGTTAGTCTCGGGGTGACTGTCAGGTCTGACTTTCCAGGTGGCCAACATGAGAGTTGATTGAATTGCTTGTAGGTAGCACAACTTGAAAATACTGGCTTGGTGCTTATGCGTTGTTCTGGTTAACAGTCCATCGAGTTGATGGCAAGGTCATGGTTCAACTGTCAAAGGGGAGTATGGTCGTCAAAACCTTCAGCAAAAGGCTAAGTGTGTGAACAATCAAAGGATGCATGGGTGGTCATACGAATACACACTCGCGTGAATTTATGATGAAACGACCAAACCATCCAGACACGCATGTTCAACAAGACTGAACGACGGTATATGTGACAAGCACGACAATAATGATTGATTGTTCATTGATCGAGACGACGTTTTCGCGACAGTGAATGTGATTCCGTGTGTGAGTGCGAGAGATGTTTTCATAGTGAACACAACTAGCACATACGAAGCGAAAACTTTGAGCATAACTAGAACATGGTCGCAAGCATGACTTAGACATCAGCATGCAGAGACTTGAATGCAATGAACAAGCAAGACGAATGTAAAGACTCACACGAGCTCACAGAGTGAACCCGAGTGTGTGCACTCATCAAGTGAAACTCTTCAAGGGAAGCTCTGAAATTGATGCAAGACAAAATTTTGGAGGGTGGTTGTAACCACTACAACATTTGGCGATACACTAGTAGAACTCCATCTTCTCTGTTTCGGTTCATTTCTAGAACAAGGCCTTGGTCTTTCAAGGAGTATTGAATCGCTATGTGGGTTACTTTAGTTTCCCCACTTACCCCATGGACATACATGGTTCACCCTTTGCTAACTTAGTGAAACACAATCAAAAGTTCAGCTTAGATCTCAGTGTTTCGAATTCGGGAAGGGTAGTTTAGCTCGCGAGTTGAAGATTTCAAAGTATAAGTTTTCATCTCTCATGTTGCTTTGCTGCCAGTAGGCCTCGACAATACCCCGATAGAGTCACGCATGAACACACACATTACTCCACTGCCGATGAGCCTGGCCAGTACCCCGATGGAGTTGCATGCTTCACCTCTTTGAACAGGTAGCCTTTCTCTTCTTTTGCCTTTGTATTTTTCAAGAAGACTGTGCATATGCACTTATTTATTTTTGGGGCGAAAGAGGGATCCCGACTTATTGAGAGCAGAAGAGGTTGTTCCTTTAGAGAAGCATGTAAGGCCTCTATCATAGGTTTTCACATTTAGGTTTCCCCTTCTCCATTTCTACTAGTTGGATGAGCTTGAACACAAAGAGCAGAAGGTTGAGTACAGGCATGGGGTTTCCCAGTGTGGACACAAGTGCATGGTTGAAACGAAACTTCCCTTGTAGACGGTTCATATTTTCCGTCAGGACTTCATCAGCCAAAAGTTACAACCAAGCACAGAGAAGGCAGACACAAGATTGGCCAAGTGCTGCAGTGTCATGAGTTTCCTCAAATTTTAGCCACATACTCTATTCAAAAGCTAGGACGTAGTAGTTGGCAACACTTATTTTCGGAAATAAAAATAGTAATATAGCAAACAAACAAGACGAACGTGAACAAATATACTAAGCAAAATCAAACAAATCAAAAGCAAAGATAACAAGAAAAACAAACCAAATGAAACAACAAGCAACAAGCAGACTATGTAAAAGGCATGGGCATAGGCCGACCTACTGAAAATAATGTTTGAGATCTTGGCCATTGGCAGGAAGGTTGTCAATCCTCTTGCCCAGTGATTGCAAATGATACGTGTGTGGGCCAAGCCTCTCGTAGACCAAAGCAAGTCCATCAGGCTCCACTACCGGAACCTGGTGGCATTCCAGAAGACCTTCAAGTAAAGACAACACCACTATTTCAGGTACTGTGTGCAACATGGGCTCAATTGATGGCACAGGGTAGTTGTTTTTATTTTGGGAAGGGTTCAAGTTATTGAAGTCAATGCATAAGCGTATATTCCCAGATTTCTTACGTGCAATATTTAAATTAGAAAACCAAGTATGATGATGAACTTTGCAATTAATCCAAACACTTAAAATGTTAGTTAATCTTTTCAGTGAAAGGAGAGGAAACAATATGTATGTGTTACCTATTCTTTGCTGCAATGACTTGTCACCTCCTTTACCTGGAATATCATGTTGGATTGCTCGCGCATAGTGTGTTGATCTAGGTGGATGTTGGTGGCCACCCACCTATCCCACTTGGACCCCCACAACTGTCTCTTTTAGTTTTTTGTTTTCCTTAATTGTAACACAATTTACTATTTTTAGCAGTTTTTCGGGGCCTGAACTTCTGAAGCCGTTTTGAGGCCCTAAATGACATTTTTTTTGGGAAATCTGCGAGCAACATGGGTCCATGGACCGATGTTGCTCTTCTCAAAGTCGTAATTCTTAGATAGATCTTTCTAAAGAGATATTGCGCACGTCAAACGAAGATCGTATGCCAAAGTTACGACCACATGAAGTTGATGTACCAATTTACCCAAACATGGCCCACAATTTGTCGTTCATCTTCTAGGGTTAGGTATTTGGATGTTTAGGGTTTTCCATTGTTTCTCAACAATAAATAGGCCTTCGAGCCTCATTGTAACACAGTTCAGAGGCATGTAGCTCCCACATCTCTTCTTAGAGATAAGCTACCATCACCCTAGCTGGTTCATTTCCATTTTTGTTTGTAAGCATATTTCAGTATTTTATGTTAATGAAATGAAGTATTATTTCCACTACATCTCTGTGTTTATGGTTATCTTTGTATCGCCCTAGCTAGTTCATTCCTCAAATCTGGATCAATGGTATCAGAGCGGTCTTCTTTTTCTTTGTTTTTCTTTGCATGTCCCCAATGAGGTCAGAATATAAGGAGTTAGGGCTTGAACTGGTCGAACCTTTGCAAGACCAGCCTCGCAAATCCTGACGGCCTCCCATGGCGGATGAAAAGAAAGACGAGGGGGCAGGAGATCCTATTAAATCTTGCTCGAAGAAGCCCTTGAGTGACAAAGGAACGCGATGATGGACAACTTTGTCCATATCTTTCAGCGACTACCTAGAGGCAACGCATCGGCTTCCAACAGCTACTCTAGAAATGCCACGCTGTTTTAAGGTACAAGTTAATTTCAAGATCCCCATATTCGAGGGTCAAATAGATGCAGATGCCATAGATAAATGGTTAAATCTGCTAGATGGGTATTTTTCTGTTCATGATTTTTCCAGTTGGGAAAAGATTATTTTCGCTCTTCTCAAAGCAGCCCCCCACGTCAAGGACTAGTGGGAAACCTACTGCGAGCAGAAGGATGAAAGTACAAGCTCACTATTTTCAGCTGCACCCACTTGGAATTCATTCTGGGATGCCATCAAGGAGCAGTATTACCCTGTCAAAAGCTATGAGCACAAATACATCAAGTGGACCACGTTGTGGCAGTGAAGGGACCAAGATGTGTTGGAGTTCACAAACATTTTTCATACCCTTCGCACACAGTTGGATCAAGGATTCTGAGCTGCATTTGGTACTCAAATACCGTGGTTGCCTACATAGATACATCCAGGAAGAGATGGAGTTCTTGAACATCTCCTCGCTTGGCACGACGTACCGATATGCTGTCAAAATTGAGCAAAATTTTAAATAGATGAAGCAAGACTTTGGATTTGCAAATCCAAAGCAAGGGAAAGGCTTCCCCAAATCATAGAACCAAGGACAAAGCCAAGCCAGGGCAACCCAAGACAACTCGTCGAAGTTGCAAGAAAAGAATAACACCACGAAGTCAAAGAAGGACACAGGAAAGTGGTGCGAGTTCCATAAGAGCCCCATTCACAACACAAGTGAGTGTCGGACCAAGCAATCGCTGGTGGCCGAGTTGAAGGCTTCTGAATCAGATGCATGTTCCGACCCTAAGTCAGAACCCAACAAGGGGAATGACAAAAGGAAGCAGATCATTGACGCATAGCCCAACGTCATTGTTGCCACCGCCAAGATCCAGAAGAATGAGCCCGAAGATCCAGAGGAGGGGGAGCATCTTTTCCACTCACAGATGTGGGTGAAGGGTTCACCGCTGCAATTCATTGTTTATAGTGGGAGCCTAAAGAGCCTCACTTCAGCAGAGGTCGTGAAGTGGCTGAGATTACCAACCATACCACACCTACAACCGTACAACATCAGGTGGCTTCACCAAGGACAAGATCCGAGTTCACTAGTAGTGTCGCCTTCCCTACAATATCAATCCCTTCACAGACGAGGTATTGTGTGATGTTGCACCTTTGGATGTTTGTGATGTATTATTAGGCCAACCATACTTATGGAGGCGACATGCTGTGTATGAGTCAAAGCCTCACACTGTTATTATTTCTTTGGGTAATTAATTATATAGGATATTGGAGGTAGCCCCACCTACTACCACCTCTTTGACTATTGTTAAGAAAGGTAGCAAGCTCATCTCCTAGACTAGGAAATTTATTTTTCTATCTAGTTCGCTCTGAAAGCAAGGGGAAGATCATAGCCACATCCATGACCCCAGTGAAGGGTTCCTCCACGTAGCAGCATCATATGGATACGGTCATGAAAGAAGACATGAACATCTTCTCCTCACCCACAGGGATACCGTTGCACTGTCAGGTCAAGCATTTATTCGATCTGACTCTTAGAGCACCTCTACCCAACGGGTCGATATATCGCTACTCCATTATGAAAAATAACAAGTACAAGAAGCGACATGGTCCTTACACCAGTACCAAAGATATGGGGAACAATTATTTGGAGCACAACATTCCCCCATTCCTTTGCTTGAATCGAGTGTTAAATGTGGGCCACCCTCTACCATGCTTCCCACAATTACTAGACACATCAGAGATTGCAAAACAACTCACTAGGGACCAAGTTCAGCAGATGGAGGAACCCAACGCAATGGGGACCATTGCTTCCTAAGGGGGGAGGAATGATCGAGGTGGATGTTGGTGGCCACCCATCTATCCCACTTGGACCCCCACAACTGTCTCTTTCAGTTTTTCAGTTTCCTTAATTGTAGCACAATTTACTATTTTTAGTAGTTTTTCGGGTCTTGAACTTCCGAAGCCGTTTTGAGGCCCTAAACGACGTTTTTTGGGAAATTTGGGAGCAACATGGGTCCATGGACTGATGTTGCTCTTCCCAAAGTTGCATTTCTTGAATAGATCTTTCTAACGAGATATTGTTCGCGTCAAACAGAGATCGTATGCCAAAGTTACGACCTCGAGAAGTTGATGTACCGATTTACCCAAACAGGGCCCACAGTTTGGCTTTCCATCTTCTAGGGTTAGGTTTTTGGATGTTTAGGTTTTTTCATTGTTTCTCAACAATAAATAGGCTTTCGAGCCTCATTGTAACACTGTTCAGATAGCCGCCACATATCTTCTCATAGATAAGCTACCATCGTCCTAGATGGTTCATTTCTATTTCTGTTTGTAAGCATATTTCAGTATTTTACATTAATGAAATGAATTATTATTTCCATTACATCTCTGTGTTTATGGTTATCGTTGTAATTTGTTGCGTTCCTGTCTAAATCTAGATCATGTGCACTCAGGTCATCATCTACTCGTGCAGACCCATCCTGATATTGTTCGATCACGTGGTCAATAATCTGTCGCTGCTATAGTGTGTAGCTTGTACCGAGATTGGCCATCTTCAGATCATAGTAGGTTCCCATGTTGCTTTGCTCGTTCGTAGTGTTGGTCCTTTATGTGTTCAGCACAAGCGCTTCATACTCAGCATCGTTGTTTGTGCCTTCGAACTTCAAAAATCTCAAAATCATGCATTGTCCATTGTTTTGGATGACTAAGATACACCCGGTTCTTGAGCCATCATGTGTTCCTGATTTGTCAAGACTCATGGCCCACAACTTGTCTATATATGGACCATTTGGCGTGCTGGTACTGCTGCTACTACCATTGCTGCTACTATCGGAAAAACAAACTGTACTAATTTCATTATCATCAGTTGGGCAAGGAAGGAGTCCCAATTGCTTGTCTGACGAGGTTGGAGCCAGCCATGTAGGATAACACTCCAATGTCTTTTCCAGGAGGTAGTTGCCAAACATGAGTTTTGTGAAGGCCAACAGTTCATTCTCGCCATTAAGGGGAGTGACATTGTGTTTCATATACCTCTCGGATAACACCCAGATTTGGTTGCATCTGCCTTTATACAAAAGCCACATATGAGACCAGTCTGTAGCAAAATATCCATATAGATTGCTGGGCCAGTCTCTGCTAAGTAGCAGGCCATACGCTTCTGGTATGTTCACAACAACTATGTTGATGCATTGGTGGACTCGACTGTCATGGGATAGTCGGATGATCATGCCTCAAAGTTCACCAATGGCTAGCACTGATGTTCTGTCAAGTTGGATGATTCTCGTGGATGTTTCACTCCATCGTGTATTGATCTTCTTAGCAATGGAGAGCGGCATGACGTTGGCTACCACGCTAGAATCAACCAAGCAGTTGTGAACATTGCAGTTAAAAATTTGAAAACATAATAGGAATGGGGGGCAACCTGAGTGTGCTTCTTCCATCTGGAGTGTATTGAGCATAGTGGAAAGTGATCGGGAGGTGTTCTTGCTCCCTTGCTGGTAGAGGTTGCGCTGTCTGTTGCTATCTATCCTAGTGTGCATAACAGGATATCTCGCTGACTCTGGATCTTAGCCAACTCGAGAACACTGATGTTTGCTCGAGTTTTCTTCATGTCATCAACAATGTTGTAGTCTAGAGGTGGTAGACTTATCGAGGTGTCTAGGGTAGAATATATGTTCGTGTTGTCTGACAGAGTGTTTTGCAGTTTGCTTCTCATGGAAGTACTCTTGCTCGCCACTGTCTTCCCGGACTTGTTTTGTGTTTTCTGCTTTGGGGCGGCTGGTGGATGAGCCTTCCTATCAGCAGTCTGATCTTCTCTTACATTTCCCCAAGTGTAGGGGGAGCCCCTTTACCCCTAAGATTGTAATGGTCATTTTATCTTGGGGGATGATTCTTGGTGCTTGTCTTCGGCATTGCTTGCAAGCACTGATATGCGTTCACCACATGCTTGATGCTTCAATAGGTGCAATACCTTCGTCATAATCTCTGTCATTGGGTTGCTTCTGCATACCGCTCTCTGCGTCGAGTGTATGACTGTATACCGAGTTTGCAACTCGCTTCCAAACCGAACATAAGCTCTCGGGGTGATGTTCTTCATGGAACGAACAAAACTCAGAATTTGCGAACTGATTGACATTGAACATAGAGCTCTGCACATTTTCTTAAGCGGACCAGTTGTTGCCTGATGAGTTGCTTCCCTGTCTCTGTCTAGGTGGATAGATCCTTGCAAATGTATTTGTTTTCCATTGTTTAAGCTCAGACACTTCAGTTGTTAAGTTCTTGATGAGGCAAGTGAGGATTTCCATATCATTTGATTCCTTGTCTCTACCCTTGCTCATCATCGCTTGGGACTTCTTGCTCACGTCTGTGGAGTCCTTTGCTGGTTCATCGTCCTTGATAAGTCCAATCACGCACAGGTATTTTTCGACAACAATAGCCTCTTCGCAATTTTCTAAGAGTGTTGGTTTCACAACTCGATTGATGAGTTGCGCAATGTTGGTCAACATTGTGGATGTGTAGTAATCAATAGTGATGGAGTCATGAGGTTTGGTGTCCGCTGCAAATTTTTTCAATATTTGTTGAAACCTATGGTTGAAATATTTTACCTTTTATTTCCCCTCCATCTTCAGGCTACCCAATTCTTTCAGCAACATAGCTGGGGTCATGTCATCAACAAAATTTTCAAGGAACATGCATTTGAATGCACCCCAGTTCCGTATGGAGTTTGGTGGAAGGCTATGATACCACACAATTGCGCGACCATCGAAGGTACACGAGAACAATCTACAAGCTATGGCGTCATGCCGTACCTCAACGGTCTGTAGTTGTAGGTAGAAGTTTTCCAAATGATCTTCTGCCTTCACCATGCTGTCAAGGTTAAAATTGATGTTCATTCTCTCCGTTCGCTTCGACATCTTGTGCAGAATACCTGGGAGAGCCAATGGTCCCTGAGTCATCCATTCAAGACTTGGGTCAACCATCTCTTCTTCTTCTTCATCCTCTTCCTCTCTTTCAAAGTCTGATGGTTCCGGCTTTGTGTCTGTTGGTTCGTCTCCACCTCCACCTCCTTTGCTGCCTTCTCCTCCGCCTCCTATACCGGAGTCTGATCCCAAGATCACAAGAGTGTCTTGTTCACCTTCAAGGAAGATTGGAGGTTCCTCTTCGCCTTCAATAGCTTCCTCTAGACCTTCAATCATGGCAAGGATTAATTCTTCCACCGATGATACAACAACTCTAGTGGGAGTGGCTTTTGGATTCCTAGATGTGTGTGGAAGATGTTGTATGCCTGGGATTAGTCTGACTAATTTCGCGAAATGGCGAGTGACAGGACGGACAAAGTGAAGGTGTTGATATGAAATCTTGTGTTCAATTCTGGGAGGTGAGGAGTAACCAACTGCAAATTTGTGTGAGAGGGAGTGCGAGTTACTGCCTTGAATAGATGATTTATGAGTGAGTGTGAGGGGAATTTCAGCCATGTGCAACTGTCTACCCTCCATCTAGCGCCAGAAATGTTGACGGTGCTGGACCCGCCAACATTCAGGGGATCACCTCAGTATGAAGTCCCAACTAGACCTCACACCGTTTGGTGTGGGAGTCCCATCCGATATGATGGCCCGGTTGCTAGTGCCTTAAGGATTTGCCTTAACTCTTGCTTTTCAGCACAAGAGAGTGGTTCACTTTGTCTTCGAGAAGTGAGGATCGCATGCCTGGTGACTGTAAGTGTCACTTGTGTGAATTGTTCTTTCACTTTCGAGGGAGAGGGTGGGAGTGAGTTCCAGGTCGATTGGGGGTAGTCCCAACACTACTAGGAACACATAACGCAATAGAACATGCACAAAACCTGGTGGAGCAATCTACATGGATGTGGCAATCACAATATGCAAGGTAAGATAACACGTACAACACTCACGGATCAGTCCGTATGAGTGCACCGGTTGTTATAGCAAGCTTTATGTGAAAGGTCCGTCTGATGTTCGGGAGAGAAGTCTACATGGGCGAGATAACCTTAACAACATATACAACACATAGTACAAGAAAAAAGGTCATTACTGAGGATCATGTCTGTGACGGACCTTTAAGGTTCGTCACTAATGTTGCATATGGTGACGGTCTTTAAAAAAATGTTGTTGTAAGTGTATATAGTGATGGTGCTTTAAGGTTTGCCACCAAAGCCATTTTCAATGACACTTTTGGTGAGGGTCGTTAAAGGCCCATCACTAATTCTCTCTTTGGTGACACTTTTGGTGAGGGTCATTAAAGGCCCATCACTAATTCTCTCTTTGGTGACACTTCTAGTGACGATGTTTTATTGACCTCCACCAATGTTCTTTTTGGTTACTTTTGGTGATGGTCAATAAATGTTCATCATCATTAATCATTCCAATGCGTTTTTTATGACACTTCATGCTTGTGACAGACCTTTAAGATCCATCACCAATGTCTCATATGGTGACCGTCTTTAAAAAATCGTTGTTTTAAGTGTATATAGTGATGTTCCTTTAAGGTTTTTCACCAAAGTGATTTTCAATGACACTTTTGGTGAGGGTCGTTATAGGCTTGTCACTAATTCTCTCTTTGGTGACACTTTTGGTGAGGGTCGTTAAAGGCCCATAACTAATTCTCTCTTTGGTGGCACTTCTAGTGACGATCTTTTATTTACCCTCACCAATGCTATTTTTGGTTACTTCTGGTGACGGTTAGAAAATGTTCGTCATCATTGATCATTCCAATGAGTTTTTTATGATGCTATGTACCTGTTACCATATTTGTTGTCAAAAGATAACGATTTAAGACAATTGTTGTGGAGTCTTTTTCATTATGTGTCCAAGGTCATAGTGGTTATTATAGTCAGTCAATTTGTTAAGAAGTAATTAGTGTGTATAATTTCCATCAAGTCATAAGAATACAGTTTTCCTATGAGTCAACACATTATTCATCTCTATTAGGTTTATTATCTAGCAAATTTCCTTTAAATAAAATTCCACTACTGTGTATAGCAACTATATTATTTAATACATAATCAAGCTCTGTCAATTCTATTAATGAGAGAGACCTAGCATTCCTCAACACTCATGGCACACCTTAACATGCTTTGGAACAGTGCACTAACATTCCTTGGCACCTCGCATGTCTGGGAACATCTTTGTACCTAGAACATCTTGCCATGCATAGGATGCCCAAGAACATGTTGGCATGCCCTAATATAGCATAGCACTCTCTTGTCATGTGCTGGCATGCCCTAATATAGCATAACACTCTCTTGTCATGTGCTGGCATGCCCTGTAGTCCGTAGCATGCCCTGGAACACCTTGGCATAATATTGCATTGACAAACATTATCACTTGGCACAAATTGGCACTTGGAATGTATTGGAACATATTATTAGTGTGCTTAGCATTCCCCTTTTGAAAAAGATAAAGTCCTGACTTATTAACCCTCTTATGTGTTCATCTCCTTGCATTTTAGCTTGGTTATTCCTTTTGTTCCCTTGAAACTTTGTGACGCATATTGGCATACTCTGGAACTCTGCACATCCTAGCATGTCTTAGCACCTAGCATGCCTTGGCACTATTAGGCACATTTTAGCACACCCCGGAACTACCTAGCACACTCTAGCACTTCTTCACATTCCCTGATATTCCTTGGCATGCCTTACCCATGCTTAGCATACCTTGTCATTCCCTCCTTGGCATGATAGCTAGCACTCATTGACACTCCCCGACACACCCTCATGTTCATTCACTTCCATGCATTTTGACCTAGTGCTCTCTTGTGTCGTCCTCATACTCCCTAACACTCCTCAACATGCATTGGCACTCTCTAGCACACCTTAGCACTCTTCGATATGCTCTGCCACTTCATAGCATGCATCACACTCCGTGATGCAGATTGGCACTTGGCACGTGTTGGTACTTGGCAAGTCTTAGCATGTTTGGCATGTATTGAGATGACCTGGTATGCTTTGGCATGGTTTAATATTAAAGTTATTTGAGATCAATTATTGGAAACTAGATGAGAAGAAATAGAGGAATATTTGGCACTTAGAATGCACTGACACTTGGCACTTAGTGTTGGTGTGCCTAGCATGCCCCTCATGGAAAAGGTAAATTGATGACTAACCCTATTATGTGCTCATTTTCTTGTAGTTCAACTTGTTCATCCCTTTTGTTGCCTTGACAGCCCCTGGCATGCATTGTCACACCCTTGTACATCTTAGCATGCCTTATCACTTGGCACATATTAGTTTTTTTGACATGTCTTCGTACTATCTGGCACATGTTAGCATGCCCTAACATTCACTAAAACACCTTGGCAGTCATGGCCTCACAACTAGAATTACATTTTTCCATGACTTGAGAACCTTACATTCACTAGAACACCTTGGCACTCCCTAGTTTTCATGCTCTTTGTTATCCTCCACAATGTCCTAGGCTGATGAGGAAATCAACAGAGGTAACCATAGACCAAGCTTTTAGTTTGGTAGCTAGCCCTACCAAACCAGATAGGGATCTCTCTATGAAATCACAGCCAAGAGATGACTAGAATGTAAAGGATCTTAGGCTAGATAGCTAGGCTTAGTTGGGTTTTGGAAAATTTAGGGTTTTGTTGCTCGAGAGAAAAACCAAATAGCTAGGTCAGAGGATCAAAGGGTTACAACAACAAAGATATAAAGGAGCAAGGTAGCATTACTTTTGTGATGGATCTTAGGGTTTGTCAGTGTAGTGTAGTGTTTAGAAGAAGCAAAAGGTCTTAATGAGCATGAAACATGAATTCATTAAGCAAGAAAGAAAGTAACACATGATAATGATTTTTCCATCGAAACATATATTTATGCAAAGAATTTTGTTTATAAACTGTAAGGAAAACCATTGAATAATTGATGAATGGAAAGATAATTTTAATATCTTTAATATAAAGCTATAACAAAGAAAAAATAACATCACATACTTACTGCACATGAATTCCTAGATAATAGTTGCAAACTGTGTTCTTTGATTTCCAGAAAATGTCCAAGTACAAGCGACAATAATTTTCTCCTATGAAATCCAACCCATTCTATCATTGAGAAATTGATACATAAAGACCAAAACAACATCTCCCCACTCTCAGGGGTCGAATCCATGTCTCTAGGAATTGTTCCATGAGGTTTTCTAACCAAACTCTAATGTCTAGGGAAGTTAAAAACAACTTCTACAATTAACTTTGACTCCAACCTCTCTCATAAATGAGGTCAAATTTACATCAAAACAACTTACAAAGAATAAACACCCATTATTTAAATTTACTTTTACCCTTCACATTCATCTACTTCACCCTTTTTACTTTTACCAAAGTCAAACTAGGAATTACAAAAAATTACACAGTTAAAAATTTACAAACATCTCATAAATTTATAGGTGTGCAGTGAGCTGTTGGAAGCCATTTTTGAGAGCCTTTTTGAAGTCCAAATCCAGATCTGAAGCCTTTTCTGGAAATATGGGAGAGTGTTTATGTCTTTATAGTATTTGTGCACTCAAAATGACCATTTTTGGCTTATATATGGCCATTCTCCCAAGGTGTGTCCAGGTGCACAGTGAAATGGAAAAAGAGGGGTAGAAAGGTGAGTTTTGGCCTCTTTTTTGCAAATTTCTCAAAAATTAAACCCCAGACCAGGAAAGTGGGAAAATGGGTTTTGAGAGGGGGTCATAATGTTTCCAAAAATGCTGAGTTTCCATCATTTTTATCCCTGAGGAAGAAGCACAATGTGAGCTCGCTGTGCTCCTTGACAGAAAATTGCCAAAAAAATTGCAAGTCTGCACCAGTCTGCACCAAGACACAAAATTTTCTCCAAATCCTCCCAAAATTTTTCTAGAGATGCCTGATGAGGTATGTTATGTAATCATGGATGCTTCATCAAGAAAATCTAACTTACCATTCTCCTCTTATATGATTAGGGTTTCCTTGAGTTTTTCCTTCAATTGCTTGATTTTGACCTTGGCAACCTGATTCCTTGTGTAATAATGGACGACCATTTTCTTTTGTAACTTGTTATCCATGTTGGCCTTATCAAGGAGCTTCTAAAGGTGGAAATTTACATTTTCAAGCCAAAATTCCCTGTCCTCGTTTATTTCCATGGCAATCCTCTCTTCAAAGGTCAATTCTTCCATTGGTGGCTTTTGTTCTCTTTCCCTCTGAAGTGCCTTCCTAAGACCCATTGTCCTTGGTCTCTTCCTTGCCACACGTCCTTCATGCTGCTCAGTGTCCTCATGGTCCACCACTGCCTTTCCTTTCATATCTTGTTTTGCCTTAAGTTGACTATTTTCTTGCTCAAGGAATGAAATGATGAATTTGGCCCTTTCTAAATTTTCCTTGAGCTCCATGATTTGAGAATCCTTCTCTTTGATGAATTGTTACAGGGTTTGATTCTCATCATGTGCCTCCAAGTCAACTAAGTCAAATTCATGCTTTATGGGCTCCTCATCATGCAAAGAAGCCTCATGATGTGATGGTGATCCCCGTTCTGCTCGGACGATTTGACGAAGGCTCATATATTACATGGTTATGGTGATATTAATGGCCACCTATAGCCTTCAGAGAGTGCAAGGATGAGACACTTGGCAATGATGGCTACTTCTTATGTTAAGTGATACATATAGACCAAAGGCACATTGTTCATTATGTATGGAGAGAACATATACTAGGAGTGGCAAGGATTGGCAACCTTATTATGCATTGTTTTATGGCTTGTGACGTCGTTTACTCTGCAAATGAAGTGTGCTAGAATTGGTGAAAAGAAATAGAGAATTTCTAAGGCCAAGGATAAGACAGCTAAAATTTGAAATGATCCTCCAAAATTGAAGCAACAAGGTGATCACAGGAGTGAGAGTTTAGCAAATGAAACCCTGAAGATCGATGACAAACTATCTTAAGGAAGTGGATTCAGAATATGAATATGCGGAGGATGTTGATAAGTCCGATATTTGAATTACTCTCTGAATCACTCAACTGATGAGGATGAAGCCAACTTTGAGCCGAAATAATCAAAAGAGGAGTTTTAAGCAGATGAAGATGATGCCTTACAATGTGGGAATGAGGATTTGTTCAGCCCTCGTCTTGGTGATTCTACAAGCCTTTCACTAGAATTGTCAGGATAGAGAGATTTACGATATCTCCAAAAATTTTGCATTCACTGTCATCATGAAGAATTGTTTCAGACATCCATTAAGGAAAAATTTTAGTGATGAATCTGTTTGGGGCCTTGGGCATCACACAGTATGTTTCTGTTTCCATCTATTTCATTTATGTTGGATGTAGTACATGCATTATAATGAAGTGGATCCATGTCAGTGTGTAGAAAAACTATTTCCACTTACGGATTTTAATGAAAGAGAGATTCAGATAGGTTATGAGATTTCAAGTGGAGGTTTCCTCGAATCAATAGTTACAACATTTACCTTCAAGAAGGAATTGAAGTTTGCCTCATCATTATGAAGTTTTTGGAAGGAAAATTCTGCAAATAAAGACAAGTTGTTGAGTCAATTAGAACCTGAAACTTCTTGTGTTGTACTACGTTAAGGCTTGCACTAAAAATAAGTAGAAAATCCTCTACCTATAAGTAGCAATATGACCCTCCTCTTTTTCAATTCATTGCAGTTGGGATGATTTGACATCCTCATCAACATTGGTTTCTTATTGCTTTATCTAGAATCCAAGCACTTTCATGGATTGTATTTAGGGAAGTAAATTGGACATGAGAAGAAATTCAAAGCTACAACACGTCCAAAGTCTCTGTATCTCTGGTGGCTTATGAATTTCATTCTGAATACAATATTATTGATCTCTACAATCATCAGGTTCACGTCCACAACTCCTAATCCATATAGTATTCTCCCTCTTGATGACCTTTTTGCATTGATAATTTTCCCTACCCATGGATTTTTGCTGGCATTAGCCCTCAAAGGGACTACAAGAATCACCATTATTGAAGAAACAAAAAAAAATTACATGAACCTCTTCTCGGTGGTAGCACTTAGAATTTTGGCACTGAGAAGATTTAATAACCCCTTATGCTACAACATGTATTTTGTCAGGGGATACATGGTTATGGTTGAATCTTGTATTGAACAAACATTACAGAAATGCTTTGCAATTGATAGATGTTCTTGCACTAGCACCTAGTGATAGCGCTTAAAATATGTTTGAACTTTTTAAATCAAACTGGTCTAACGACATAGTGGAACACCAATACCCTATACATCTTACATTGCTTCGATGCTTTTGGCCAAATCTTGCACTCACTGCATCCCTGGCCATTGCAAAACTGTGTGTGATTTATATTGGCCCAGTTTTGATACAAAAAATTGTTGATTTTACATATAGAGATCAGAGCTTTCCTTATGAAGGCTTTGTCCTTGTATCGATACTATTTCAGAAAAATCCATTGAGGTTCTTTTTTCCCATCAATATGACTTTCAATCTTAGAAGTTGGGCATGCTGATAAGGTCTACTTTGTATCACAAATTTATACAGAAAGGATTTCAGATTGTCAAGCTCCATTAGGCAAGGTCATGGTGTTGGCTAGATTGTAAATTACATGGTCTTGGATGCTTAACAACTTTTGAATGTAATGTTGCAGCTTCATTACATCTGGATGATGCCTCTACAAGTTGGGGCTGCTTTATCAATCTTGTTTGAGGTTTTGGGCATTTCTATGTTGTCTGGTTTTGTTTACATGGAACTAATAATGGGCATTGTAGCTTGGGGATCCAAGAGAAATAGGAGATATAAGTTCCAACTAGTGAAAATGTGTGATCTTCATACAACGAATGAGCTTTTGAATTATATGAGGGTTATCAAATTTCAAGCATGGGAAGACCATTTTCAAACACGTGTAGAGTCTTTTAGGAATTCCAAATATGATTGGCTCTGCAAAACTATGTATTCTATTTCAGTGAATATAATTACTCTATGGAGCATGCCTTCACTTGTTTCAGTAATGACATTCACTACATGGAGCATGCCTTCACTTGTTTCAGTAGTGACATTCACTACATGGAGCACACATTCACTTGTTTTAGTAGTGACATTCACTACATGCATTTTTGTAGGAGAAAAACTTATAGCAGGGAAGGTGTTCACTGCAAAATCGATTTTCAAAATTCTTCAAGAACCCATTAGGAAATTTATTCAAGATTTATTATCCATCTCACAAGCAATGGTGTCCTTGGATAGATTTGACAGGTATATGACCGGCAAGGATCTTGATCCTGAGGCAGTCGAAAGGTTACTGCCAGAAAAAGAAATTGTTGTTGTAGTTGAAAATAATTTCTTTTGGGATGAAGAGGAATCTAAATCCACTCTTCAAAATATCAACCTTGAGGTTTGAAGTGGGTCTTTGGTGGCAATTTTTGGCACAGTTGGATCTGGGAAGTCCTCTTCATTGTCATCCATCCTTGGGGACATGCCAAAACTCTCTAGCGTGGTATAACTACTATCCCTACTACCATATTTACTTTCATCTCCATCTTTCTCTTTTAGTCGTCCACTACACTAAAAATATGTATTTATAACTTGATAGCATTATCAAGATAATTGTTACAAAATTTGTTATAGTTTCCTATTCAAACTCAAGCCAATAGAGAAGACAAGCCAAACTAACTTGCTGGCAAGTCAAACTCACTTCTTGGCCAGTACAAAATTTCCATTCTTGTAAGAAAAAAATTAGCCTAGTTTGCCTGAGTTTTTCCCGTGTTTGAGCCGATCACTTACTCTCCGGTCTCACCCAAGTTTTCAAGGAGCCAAGTTTTGTAAATATAAGAACCAAAACATGGGAAAGCTCGTCCTTCCAGAGAAATGTGAGATTGCAATAGGTACAAACCAAGGAAAAACGTATATTGAAAAGGAGAAACTCGTACCCATTAGAAGTTTTGATTGCGAAAGACTCATATGACTAGTTGTTCTTAGTACGCTAAACTTAATTTATTGCAAGTTAACCACATGAAAGAAACGATAGTCAAAAGTAACAAAGACAATTGTTGACTTGAAAAATGTCACTTCAAAGGTATAATAGACTTGTTTTCTGTTAGTTAATGATTCATTGATTCATCAGACATGATTTATTCTCTTAGATTTCTTTCCCTCATTCAGACTAAATAGGTCTATTAGATTGAACTCTAGTTCTCACCAATTTTGTTAAAAATCACTTAGATCTAGGATCTCTATCTCTTTAATAGAAACAAAATATTTTTTCTAGAGATGCAATTTTTTCAATGAAAGCCCTTACTACTTGTATGGAAGTTTTCTTTACATTTTGTTTGTGCACAATTTCAACTATTTTTTCATTTATTCTCAACATTCTTTTCCTTTTCCTGCCCTCTTTTTCCTAACTAAAACTTTATTTTGTTGTACCTCTTACCTTGTGTTTCCTTTGCTGGATTTTTTCCTTCTTGAACTCACAGTTGATGATGGTTTCTTCTCTCTTGTTTTGCGACTTTATTTCTTTACATTTTTTTATTTTATTACAATTAGAGTTGTCTTCCAAGTTCACTTCAATATTTGATGGGGGTTTTCCTTGATCCTTCACTTTCTTAGGTTTGTTGCGTAACCCATTCTCCTTTTTCCCTTCTCCTTGCATCTCAAAACCCTTGTTTCATTTAGAAGTTAGGTTATGGATGTTGAATTTCCACGATCTTTGGTCTAGGATAGAATTTAAAATCTTCGACGCTACCAAACCAAGAATCTCAATGATACTACTTCCACAACAGAATATAAACAACAGTGAATCACTCATGCACAGAATATAGACAAATTTATACAAATTTTAACCCAAATTCGTTATATAAAACAAAATATAATACAACAATATAGGGCTCTCGTACTAGGGGTAATGGCCCTCATACATCCACTAGTACAAGATACAAACTGGGGCTTGGTGTCAGTCCATCGACAACCAATCTATCCTCAACAACATACTCTGACCATCTGGTTGATGTATTCGACTCTCTCATCTCCCCTCGGTCGTACCCTGTACCTGCTCGGTCATTTGTCTCTCGATCTGTAGCTCCTACCTCTATCAATGATCCAAGCCCATCTAGCCACTGAACCTTGACTGTCAATCTTCTCTCTAGTTGTGACGTAGTCCATAAAGGCCATAACACATCGAGACTCCTATTGAGTTGTTCATAGCTCCGCTTGCGTACAACTCTCAACTGCCTATTGCTACTCCTCAGCTACTCAGGGACTTCAGCCCACTATAGTCTTCCTGCGCTGCATTGATGAAGACCAACATAGTGCATGGATGGCTACCACCTATCACTGCAAGATGTCCATCTCCCACAATGAACACAGGTTAGGAGGACTGCCCATTATTTGTTGTAGAATTCCTTCTCCACACACAACTCGCAGGCTTCACAACTGCTCCTAGTTGATTAGACCCTTGAGCTCAACAACTGCCTCTCTTCTAACTACCTTTATCCATCAAGGTGTTGCTCACTGGGCTCCAACTTGGACACTATCACGTTGTCCTCCAATAGACCATAAGTGCCCAATCCATGTCCACACTTGTTCCACTCTCACGCTACCCTCCAATAGTCCACGAGTGACCAAGTCCATGATCTAGCATTTGCACCTAGTTAGGGCATCCCCACACCTAGGAGGCCCTTACACAAGGTTGTCCACGAACTTCTCCACATCCACCCTTTGCTCTGCAATAGAGGAGCTAGTGCAAAAATATAGGATCCAAATTTCACTGTGAAACTACCCATTGGTTAGGGCTTCTAACATGCCATGTTAGCCCTACCTCCTTGGCTTCCACAGGCTGCAACAATCTGTCCACACTAGGACACCTACATCACTCCATAACGAGATCTGCTCCTAGTTGGAGTTCCTTCATGCCCAAGGCAACTCCAACAAATGGCTTCCATTAAACTGTAACGTAGATTGATCCAAATACTGTTTAAAACTTTGACCCAACACAAGGCAAACTCAGCTTCAGTTATGATATATTTCTGTTGCCCCTGGTTAGGGTGCTTGAACGCTGCAACAACCCTAAATATACCACCCAAAAAATTTCCAATCAATGTGATCTAACCAGTGGATCGTTCCCACCTATTGTGTTGTTGTTATGGGCATATACCACCCCAAACAACCTTTCGTAGATGCCTTCCTAAGGTGGTATGGCCTGCCGCCTACCACAGTTAAGCTCCAACACCTACAACCCACACAAAATAGGGTTTAACTCACCTCGTTGCTGCCATATCAATCCTTCGTTCAACCTTTAACGCCCTCAGCCTAGCTGCAACAAGGGATAATCCTCAATGTAGTCACAAGAGGCTCCAAAACAACCCTACTTCTCCTCGTTGTTTTGCCCTAGTCTCCTGCGGCTAATCAAAGGCCTCTTCCCCTTCTACACTGCCCTTTTGTTTCAAAAAATGGATGATTAAATGATCACATATCACCTCTTATTTATACCAAACAAGAGGGCGTATTCCAACGTTATTCTAGGGTTGTCCAACTTGTCAAGAGGCTTATTTGACTCAAGCCAACCTTGAAACATATGGCATAAACCCACTCATGACCTTCAAAGATTCATATCTCAAGTTCTAGAGCTTCGATTTGGGTGATCTTCGAATCGTTGCAATCAACACGCCAAGCCTTATCACCTCAAATTTTCCCATGCTCAAATTCTTGATGGTTTTGGCCAAATCCCGATGGGTGCAAAACGCCATGCTTGGGTTCCAAGCTCACAAGCCTACTTGTGGTGCTTTACCCTCCAAACCCCGAACCCTATGGCTTGGTGTACCTCCCAAGCTACAAAAAAAATCAACATTCCCTCTTAGCGAGGGAGGCACTTCCAAGACTAGGAAGTCACCATAGCCCATCTGACATCCATCACTGCAACATACCCTGTAGAATGAATTCGACAATCTTGGTAGTGCCTCTACCTCATCACATCCGAACCTGAAGATCTCGAACCTCCATAGGGCTGCTCCCTTTGTGGATAGACTCCCTCTGAGCCTAAACGATCTCCACTGGATCAGTCTTGTAAGCACTCATCCTCCTGGATCATATACCAATCGTGCAAATCCCTCCAATCTTGGATATGCAACATCATGATCTGATGAATATTCTAGCCTGCCAATATCTAGTCCATCACATGAAGCCATCTTGATCAACCTGATCTCGTCCATGCCAAAGAAACCCTCAAGCTATCCCAACCATCCATGACAAGACATATGAAGTCCACGATCTACAAACTTCCACACAACATGCTGAAGTGCGCCAGGTTCACCACCGATCCAACAGAACTCCCAACCCAGATCATGTAGTCTATTGAGACCACATCTCCATGTCTTCAGCTGAACCCTCTACTCCATGATCCAAACACCCATAACTCCCTCTGAGTTACTTCGTTGTGCACACTATGATTCATTGTCCCTCAAAGTAGCTCAGATACGTTATGATACCATTTTGAATTTCCAGAATCTTGGGTCGAGGATAGAATCTTAAAATCTTTGATGCTACCAAACCAAGAATCTCAATGATACTACTTTGCACAACAGAATATAAACAATAGTAAATCAGACATGCATAGAATATAGACAACTTTTTACAAATTTTAACCCAACTTCGTTATATTAAACAAAATATAATACAACAATCTAGGGCCTCCGTACCAGAGATAATGGCCCTCATACATCCACTAGTATAAGATAAAAATTGGGGCTTATTGTCAGTCCATCGACAACCAATCTACCCTCAACAAGATACTCTAACCATCTGGTTGATGTAGTTGACTCTCTCAGCTCCCCTCGGTCATACCCTGTAACTGTCTGGTCCTTCGGCTCCCGATCTACAACTCCTATCTCTATCAATGCTCCAAGTCCCTCTAGCCACTGAACCTCGGTTGTCAATCTTCTCTCTAGTTGTGCCTTAGTCCATCAAGGCCACAACACATCGAGACTCTTGTTGAATTGTTCGCAAGTCCACTTGTGAACAACTCTCAACTTCCCACCATTGCTCCTCAGCTAGTCAGGAACATCAACCCACTATGGTCTTCGTGCACTACATCGATGAAGATCAACATAGGGCATGAAGGGCTACCACCTATCACTGCAAGATGTCCATCTCCCACAATGAACACGGGCTAGGAGGACTACCCATCATATGTTGTAGAAGTCCTTTTCCGCACACAAGTGTTGGGCTCCACAACTGCTCCTCGTTGATCAAACCCTTGAGCTCAACAACTGCCTCTCTCACAACTACCTTTGTCCATCAAGGCATTGTTCACTGGGCTCCAACTTGGACACTACCATGTTGTCCTTTAGCAGACCATAAGTTCCCAATCCATATCCACACTTGGTCCACTCTCACGCTGCCCTCCAACAGTCCACAAGTGACCAAGTCCACGATGTAGCATCTGTACCTAGTTAAGGGAATCCCCACACCTAGGAGACCCTTACACACGAATGCCCACAAACTTCTCTGCATCCACCCTTTGCTCTGCAATAAAGGACATATTGCACAAATCTAGGCTCCAAACTTCATTATGAAACTGTCCATTGGTTAGGGCTTCTAACATGCCATGTGAGCCCTACCTCCTTGTCTTCCACAGGCTGCAATGACTCTATCCACACTAGGACACCTACATCACTCCATCCTGCTAGTTGGAGTTCCTTCATGCCCAAGGAAACTCCAACAAATGGATCCCAAAAAACTGTAATGTAACTGATCCAAATACTTGTCAAAAATTTGACCCAACACAAGGAAAACTCAAATTTAGTTATGATATATCTATGTTTTCCCTAGTTAGGGCACTTGCACATTTTAACAACCCTCAATATACCACCCAAACAACCTCCAATCAATGTGGCCTAACAATGGGATTGTGCCCACCTATTGTTCTGCTGTTCTAGGCATATACCACCCCAAAGAGCCTTGCGTAGATGCCTTCCTATGGTGGTATGGCCTGTGGCCTACCACAGTTAAGCTCTAATGCCTACAACCCACACAAAATAGGGTTTAACTCACCTTGTTACTGCCATATCAGTCATGTGTGTAGCCTTTAACACCCTCGGCCTAGATGCAACATGGGATAATCCTCCACGCAGTCACAAGGGGCTCCAAAATGACCCTTCTACTCCTCATTGTTCTGCCCTAGTCTCCTGCAACTAATCAGTGGTCTCTTCCCCTTATAGGCTACCCTTTTGATGTCCTTATGTTGCACAAAATGAATGATTAAATGATCACATATCACCTCTTATTTATACTAAACAAAAGGGATTCTTCCAACGTCATTCTAGGGCCATCCAACTTGTCAAGAGGCTTATTTAACTCAAGCCGACCTCAACACATATGGTGTAAACCCACTCATGACCTTCAAAAATTCATATATCAAGTTCAAGAGCTCTGATCTGGGTGATCTACGAAGTGTTGGAATCAACACACCAAGCTCTATCACCTCAAATTTTCCGATGCTCAAATTCTTGATGGTTTTGGCCTAAATTCCAATGGGTGCAAAACCCCATACTTGGGTTCCAAGCCCACAAGCCTACTTGTGGTGCTTTACCCTCCAAACCCTGAACCCTAGGGCTTGGAGTACCTCCCAAGCTACACAAAAATCAACAATGGAGAGGGAAATAGTAGGGATATATACCATATTCATGGCAAGACCGACACTAAAGGGTAACCTTTTCATAATCTAAACCATGTTTCTAGGTAAAAACATTGAATTTAAGAGGAAGCCCTATATGAAGGTTCATTTCAAAAAATAATAGTACAAGACATGTGACCAACTATGGGAGGTCGCATTGTCAAGTACTTTCTTTGAAAATTTCCAATACTCTTCAAGGCCGATTCATACCACAATTGTGTTAACAAATTTAGGAGTCAAACTCAAAATTACATAGTTTCATTTTTTTTAATGAAAGGATTGAAATTTGAAATTTGCATGCCATGGTTTCAATCGAGGTTTCCCTTCCATAATTAACATGGCCCAACTTTCAAAAAAACTAGTTTATTTTCTTGTAACTCAAAAATCAGAATAGAGAAACCCCTACCATAGTATTGTATATTCATATAGTCAAGCATTTTAAACACCAATCCAAAATAGTACTGAAATGAATTGACCAATGCAAAAATCTAGAGCTCGGGACAACTAGAAGCTTCCAAACCTACAGATCTGATATGTGCACAAAATACAACAATGAGAGAACACTCACATAACAATAAAATGCAAGAGAAGAATTGTCGCAACTATAGCCATTGTACCAGTGTAGTTTGACTCATCCAAGACTTTTTTGTTGAGTCTTCTCTAGCTCCCACACTCACTAAAAAAGCTCACCAACAAACTCACCACTTTCTATACTCACCATAAAATTTCCATGGTCATCGAGACTCGCCATATTTTTGGGTACTGAATTTATTGTATTTTGAGGTTCATTTGTATTTGTTGAGTCTTTCCCAAGTCACTCAGTCATGTCAATTCATTGAGTTTTTTTGAGTCCTAGGCTAGTTGAGCCTTTGTTAAGTTTGAGTGTGACAACATTGCATTGTTGTTAGGGTTCCACAGCCACCTTAATTTCCATAGTTAGTGGAATAGATTGTTAATGTATTGACAACCATATTTATTAAATAAGGCTCTACACAATAGTATAGTGTGAAATCAATAAATGTAAGTGAACTTGTTAAAGAAGGTCCATTAGTTAGTGGTTGAGGCCTCATTAATGGAAGTCCACTAGGTGGTTACAATTTTCATCATTAGAAACTATATATATAGTAGTAGAAGCTATGTAATGGGTTATCAAGTGAATATTGTAGTATTTGGAGCTCCTCATGTTGAATATTTCCCCTAGAAAAGGCAAGTGAACATTGCATTTAGTTTGGAATATCAATAAAGGATTGCTTAAAGTGCTATTTTCCAATTTTAGTTCTATTATTTGCTTTCCATAGTTGCATTCCATGTATCTTATTTAATTGTTTCCTGAATTTATATTATGCCCTTTTTTCTCTAAATATTCTATTTCAACTAATAAGAAACAACACAAATACAAGTGGTTCCAAAGCACTTTCTCATGCCAACACATGTTCCAGTTTCAGAAAAACATTATTTAGGTTAGAGACGTGTTTCAACGTTTTTAAATAACACAAGTATCTATCATTCAATGGTCAAGCCTATAAATGGGGAAGAATACATGTAGAAAATAATAGAGGCATCACCTTGTTGAACACCTTTGTGATATCTGTTGGCACCCCTTTGTGTAGCATTGTATCAAATAACACCTACATGTGGAATTATCTTCCATGTTCCTTTAGGTATATCAAAATCCCCCTCGGTACACTTGAAACCAAACTTACTTAACCCTATTAGTCATCATATTTCCATGAGTACATGGAGAATAACACTTGGGAGATAACTCTCACATACTAGGGAATTGTGTAGTATGACTAAGGGTATAATCTATCGCCATTAGTTGGTGTAATGAAAGATTAATTTGATTACTATTGATGGGAAACATAGGTATATTAAGATATATATAACTTTACACTCCTCTATCCTTAGGACCCTATAAATCCTAGCCTCTTCCTGTAAACCATAGCTTTTGCAACATAGGTAACAAAGTTCCTACACATTTGTAGTATCAAGAGTTTTGGAATTTCATCATTGCATTAATGCTCCCCTCAAATTGAAAAAATATGTCTAGGGCCTACCAATACTGTTACAGGAGACCTAGCTCAACAAAATCCTTGTACAACATTGATTGTTTTGGTGTCACTTTATAGTAACTAATTTTTCATTTTTTGTGGACCAACTCATGCCATTACTTGTGGCCCCTCTCAACAAAGTTCTTTTGGTACACTCATTATCTTGGCCTAAAATTTGGCTAACCCCTTTGATGGACCCAATGGCCCCATGACAAACACCCGTAGCATGTCAGCCATGAGGAAGTATAGAAAATAGTTGAGTCTTTCGCCTAGTCAATTAGCAAAATGGAAACCAATACGTCTTCCCTCATGTTTCACATATCCCCCATTTTCAAACCAATGGCCCTTTTTCAGAATCTTTTCCATAAAATGGTAGTTGATTATTTCTATAGTGGTTTCTTTGAAACCTTTAAGCATGTAGGAATTCCCATTCTCTTGAAAACTCATGTATAATTCCAAGAAATCCATGGTGGTAGGTCCTAGTGTTCTTACCCATTCATCACCCAAAGAAATATCACAGCCACCCATTTCAATGGAAAACATATGGCTTCCTTGTGAGGGAAGACATAATGGTTTCCATTTTCTAATTTAGGGAACAATTCCTTGCAAGCAAGGAGGAAGAGGTGAGCATAATACTAGGTGACAAGTGGCAAATGGGAATGTATCAGTGCATTTGTAAACATCTAATTGTATCTCCTGTGTTTAGGAGACAAACAACCACCAATGACCCTGTTGATTTCTCAATCAATTATTCCATTAATTGGCTTCATTATATTTTGGATTTTATGTACTACAATATATCTTCATTTGTGGCATTCCTCTCTTGTAGTCTTCCTTTTATTTTTTAAATTCCACCTATATTACTTCAAGGAAAAGGAGCAATTAGTTACACTTGTTATCATCATCTTATTTTTGTAAGTCTTCTCATCTTTCTTTGTAAGAACATATATGATATTGGGCAAAATCTTTCCATCTTCTAGCAACAATCTGATCTATTGTCAAGTGATTAGCACAAGCTAATGTGCATCTTTGACCCATCCAAGCTAATGTGAGTTGGGATGAGTTGAGGTTGGTAACTTGAGTTATTTTTCCAATTGAAGCAAGAGAAGGTTATTTTGGTTCCCATTATCAATTACCATATATGTTAGTTTGTGCTTGTTTTGACAGTTTATGTACAAAGAGCTTCCTTGTTGCTGGTAAGGCTATCTTTGGGCATTAGCATCAAGTTTGGATCAATGTATCTGTGATTGTTGACATCAACCTCTAAGTCTCCTACCTCTCAATAATGCTTAGAAAGGAAGTATTTTTCCTTTCGGAGCTCTTTGGCCTAAATGTTTGACATTCCTTGTTGGAATGGGAAAGCTTCCTATGATAGGTGACATATTTCTTCTTCCCACAGTGGGTAGAGGATACAAAATTGGTTTCTCCTTTGTTCTACCCAATATTGTTGGGCTGATTAATTAGTAGAAATAAAATGAGTACGAAATTCCCTTCATCTAAAAGAATTGAATGGTCTTATGTAATTTGGCTTCGATATTGGAACCAATTTGCAATTTTGCATAAAATACTTCAAGGAGGAAATAGAAGAAAATCTAACTTATTTCTAATACTAGGGAACAACCCACAAAATAATTTGGTGTAGAGGTTATATTTTGGGCCCTTTGAGACTCTACCTTGAGTTGGGACAGAGATCTATATCTGGCTCTCCATTCCATTCCTATAAAGATCTGGTCTCCTTGGATCATTCTAGTCGAAGGAAATATTGAGACTTTGAGGCCACTTTTTTTCTTCATTTTTCCATTATCTCCATTTACTGAATCCATACTTTATAGGTTCCCTTGAATTCCCCCCCCCCCCAAGGTGTAGAATAATGAATCAATCAAGGAGGACATCTAATGGCAATACATTCTAATAACCTAGTTTTCTCCCTCACAATGTCTTAGATCTAAGCTTTCATTTTAGGCTAAGCATTTTTTTCAACTTAACAATCAATTGTTTGTCAAACTACATATGAAGGCACTAATCCCATGGACTGAAGATCTCCATCATCAACTAAGATCATGCTCCCACCATTTACATGTCAAGATATGTTTCATTAGATTCCCTAAGAAGACACGATTTCTCGACACTTCCCCTTCTATGAGGTGGAGACTAAAGAGCACTTCATGTTTCAAGTGCCCCATATAATACAAGATAGTAGGGTGATTGAACTACTTCTATAGAGACTCTAGCAAGTCCCTTGTGACCTTTTTTTTTAAAACCCAAACCATAGATGTTTACCCCAATAATGCAAGTTGTAGTTACTAATAGACAATGCACCCTACAAGGACCTTCAAGGCCTACTTGGTTGAAAAATCCACCTCTCAAACATCAAAGGAATGAAGAGACTGGATACAGGGTGTCACTAGCATGGACAATGACATATTATTGAAATAGAGGCCATCAACATGAGATATCATGAAACCACTTCATCCCATTGCTCTCCACATATGGCATATAGGGACTACCACTCACCCTTGTTCTTAGCATAGAGGTCATGGAAAGATTCCTGCTGCAACCTCCTTTAGGGATTTAGGAGGCTTCAATAGCACCATGGCAGGCTTGAAGCTTGAAGTGTGGTGGTTACTCTTGTAAAAAAAATTCATGACACTATTGATGTGGATGAGAATTGTAGCTCATCTGAGTTTGAGTCATCACTCTCTTCAAAGTGTCACTACCCTAAGAAAGTTGTGGATGGCATGACAACAGTTATATATGACAACCATAAGCGAATGTGCAATACAACAGTGGTGAATTCTTTCTATGCTCATGGTACAATTAAAACTATTTTGACTACTTTTGAAGCAACAAGTCATTCTCTGTGGACAGTACCATTTATGTCACTACAATGAATGGAAATAGAAAATGACAAGCTAGAGCATGTACCTTGGTTGTTAGAGGCATTACAAAGCTATTGCAGGCTTTTGGAGTACCTTGTGAATTCTTCTTTGTTGTTAACTATGCCCTCTGCATCATAGTTAGTGCAACCATTTGTTGGAGGCTCTGTCACTATTCCAAGGGATCCAAAGGTTTTTGTCCGCACTCTACAAGCTCAAGTTCTCAATGTTGTTCTACCTATCTGGATCAATCCAATGTTTTTTCGATGTAGTCCATCTTTGATTACCTTTGTTGTTTCCTTACCCATGTATACACTACCATAGATGATGTTAAAGGAAGCATAAATAATATTCCTAGAAGCACAGGTCAATGATTTAGACGTGATCCACATGATGAGGCTTCCATTTTTATGATGGTTGAAATGGGATTTCCAAGGTCTAGGGAAGAGGAAACATTGAGGTGTGTTGAAACAAATAGTGTTGAACTAGCTATGCAGTGGCTCTTGAGTCACCCTGAGGAGCCAATGCAAGAAATTGATGAACTTGCCCAATCTCTTGCCTTGTCATTGGGTAATTCTGAGGTTCCCAAAGAAAATGCCAATGAAAAAGGAAGTGATGTTTCTTATGAATAGAAGCCTCTAGAAAATCCTCCCATTGAGGATATCTTAAACACATGTATGAATCTGTTGCAAAGTATAGATGTGATTGCTTTTTCCATGACTAATTTGATTGTGACTTTTTGCAACTAAAACAAAGGCCAATACCGTCTAAGAGTTGTTTCCCTTCTTATTCAACAACTAAAGCTTTGTAAGATGGATGGATATGAAAAAGGCACTAGTCCATTATCAACTATTTCTCATATTTTGGCAATAGTTTTGAGTGAATACAACAATACTAGAGATATAGGAGCCAAGAATGGAATTGTTGGTATACATTGCACTTATTGAATTTTTTTATGAAAAATAACCCGATAAGGGAAAAAGTTTCAGTACCCAAGTGGGTGATTGCGTTATTGCTCATACTTGACCATATGTTGCAAACTTCAGATGACTATAGATGCCCAGAACACTGGTCCTATGGGAGGAAATTCACTTGTCTCTGATTATGAAGATACAACTTTAGCTGTTGCAGGTGTTGTAGAAAACATTAAAAAGTCTTCCTTGGATGACAACATTAAAGGAAATAATCCATTCATGAATATTTTGGAAAAGACTTTGGGATATATGACAACATATGAACAAAAAAGTAATGATTATATCTTGCAAATATTTGCAGCTACACCTTCCAACAGTTCCAATTCAGGTGGTCCTTCAGTTGTGTGTGACTTACAAAGTCACATTCGATGACAATGCAGTTTCTTGAGAGAGGTGGATTGTCTTCACATTTCTCTTCGAGATTTCATCTTTGATCCAAAACTCCAAATGCTCATAAATTCTATGTGAGAAAGGTGTGAGACAAATAGAGGGGTGGCAGATCTCTTTATAGAAATTTGTTTAGTTTAATGCTTTTCTTTTTTGAGTTTTTAAATTTAATACTGAACTTTTCTTGGATTCTATATGGGGTCATGATGCATCTTCTTGGCTAAGTTGGGCTTATTTGGTACCAAATTGGCCGATCGAGCCAAGTCAGACCAAGTTTGAGAGCACTAGTGTTGGGCCCTTGTCCATTGTCTCGTAATGTAGTCAAAAGAAAATAATACTAAGTATAGTTGGGTCATGGGCCACTAAATATAATAGAAGCAAGACATGCCAGTGTTGAATATAGTTTGGCTCCTAGCCAGTAAATCCTATGCTATTAGAACAATAGAAATAAAATATATTAACTAAACCCTCATAGAGAGGGGGACCTAAGATTCTTCATGTTATTTATTCACTTCAAGGAAATGGGATGGTGGGGGTCTTCTCCAGCCTTGTGGTTTTCCATTTGCCTCTCATCACTAGATTTTGGAGCAAGCTCTGAACCTTGGAGGGCTTTCAACAAGTAGTATTCATCATTTAATTATTGTATCTTTCCCTTGATACCATTCAATAGGGCGTTATTCTTTGAGGCTAAATGCATGTGACAAGCTATCATTTGTTTGGCATGCTATTATAGATCTATGGTAAAAGAGGGGTTTTTCTTCTTGTTTCTTGAAAAATATGCATTGGGGATGATGTGAGCCAAGTCCTTTTCTATATGCTTGTTGTTGGTAGAAAATTTTTGTCCATCCGATAAGAGGTGACTCCTTTGGGAGGATCTACATGGTACAAATATTCCTTAGATGTAATAGTTACCATTCTCCAAGAACTGTGAACCACATAAACATACCCTAAACTTCAAGTCCATCATCAATTTTCTTGCGATTCATTTCACTTAATTCTTGAAATTGGGATTCTAAAGGGTATGACACATAAGCTATAGTGAATAGAGGCAAGAAGAAGAAAAAAAAGTGATAAATCTCCTCCAAATTGTTAGAATATCTACTTGGTTGCTTTGAAAGTGTCTTCACAACATACCTTTAGTAACATATCTTTTGTAACTTTAGATCCAAGATGGTGGAGGGTGCTCTAGAAAAACCTCCAAGTGAGGCATATTTTCTTAATGTAGACAGTTGAAAATATTTCAATAGTTGATCTACTCTGAGCAAGTTTTATTTCATTTATGGTTTTTCGAGAACTAGAATAGGTTGCTTTTCTTAAACTAGAAAAAAAAATATATTTTATGAGAAGATAAAAACATATTAGATATATTTGGAAAGTGTTTTTAACACAATTTTCTTGGCATGGTAGCCCAACATATGAATCTAGAGTAAGAGGGTGCATGCAATTGGGGTGCATTTATTTATCTAGCATGATTTTCCATGCAGGTTGGGAAGTAGGACTGATTTAGTCCAAACTTGACTGTAACTCATGACCCTTTGCTATAGTTATAAAAGAAGGGCATGAAAGTAGAGTGAGGTATTCTAGTTTTGGGACTTTCATTGCGTATTCAGTTTTCTTCTTATTTAATGCGTTGATAGTTGCAAGTTTGAGATTTTGAGTGTTTAAGTTTAAGAGTTTGAGAGTTGTATTTGTTGCTCATGAATCATATGTATTTCTAGATCAATGTGTTGTAGCTCTGCTTACCATGGTCTGCAAATTTAACATGTTATGAGAGAATGTTCTGAAATCTTTTAGGATTCCATGTATATGGATAGTTGGGCTAATACCTAGGATAGGGAAGTTTTGATAGAATTTTTTAGGCATGAGATGTCCAAGATCCATTCTGGATCTATGATAGTTTATTGAAGGTTGCTGCTTTGTTTTTTTTAGCTCTGTGTTATAGGAGTGACAATGTAACCACCTTTAATTTCAAATATTAAGACTGGTTGGAAGCCCCCTCTAATTTTGTTGCTTGTATATGTCGATTGCAGTTTCTTTTGAAGGAGCATGGGCCTTGGCATCATGTCAAAGGTTGAAACATTAGATTTCTAAAATCCGATTTGCATGTCTCTAGACTTCTGAAAATTAGAAAGTCCGAGTCAAATTGAAAAGGAGGACAAATTTCAGATGTATGTGAAACCATTACTTCAATCTCATTATTCGTTAATATTAATTTTTATTTATCTTAGAAGCTTTGTTTTTATGTCATGAACACTAGGGATGAGGTCGTTGGGAAGTTTTGAGAGTTTAAATATTTCGTAGAAAAATCAAACAGGTGAGAAGATTAAGGTGTTCAGATCAGATAATGGAGGAGTATATACCTCCAAAGAGTTTGACACTTTTTGCAGGGAAATAGAGATCAAGAGCCAATTGACAGTGCCTTACCAAACACATCAAAGTGGTTGTAGAGAGGAAGAATAGGCCCATCATAGAAACTTCCAAGGCAATGATCCATGACATAGATCTGCCCATTTGTCTTTGGGCATAAGCATTTGTACAAAAATCTACATTTCGAATATGTGACCTCACTAGATATTGAAGGATAAGACACCAGAAACATATTTCATTAGTGAGAAACCACAAGTATCACATTTTGGTGTTTTTGGTTGTCTTGTATACATTCATATCGTTGGGGAGAAAATAACCAAGTTGGAACCCTCTAGTTTCAATGGTACTTTGGTGGGATACAATGAGACATATAAGACTTACAAAGTCTACATTTTGTCTAAATGGAAGATGGTTTTCAGCTGAGATGTCCATTTTGATGAGGATGCATGGTCCTTTAAGCCTTATTATCATGAAACAAATATTGGGGAGGAAGAGAAGCTTGTTCCAAAAACTGCAATGAAATCAAATTGAAATCAGTTAGATACTAGTACAATGGAGGTACAAATACCATTTTTCCTTCTAGTTCAGTTAGGAGCTTCGAATGGTTTACCTAGACAGTGTAGGGGGCACAGGAGCAACTAGGAGGACATAAATCTTTGTTTTGAGTGTGTCATCCTCTTGAGAAGTTTCCTAATTATGGTGCACTGGTTTCTTCATATTTCTTAATAAGAAAATGGTCAGTCATTTGTTCATAAATACTAATTTTCAAAATGTTTAAATGTTATTTGAAAATTCAGTTGAGAAAGCCTCACATTGAAACTGCTATATACTCTATCAAGTCAATTGGCTTGAATAATGTCATATATGAACTTTGGAAAGTTTGTGTATGTGTTGGTCAATGTTTGAAAAATCAGACTCAAACTAATATTATTTCAATGACTTGATTTACCAAAAAATATATACGACTCCAAACCATTGAAACAAAATATGCAAAACTCTGCTCATGGCACATACATATACCATGTAAGGCTGAATATATCAAAAAAAATTGGCACCGAGTCCAATATATATCAGCAACAATGAGACTTTAAATGGCTTCCATAAGCTTTAGAGTCTGAAAAACATGCTACAACCATCTCCTTTTGGCCTAGCCTTGTCTTCTTCAAATTTTGCAAGCTGGTTTTGCAATTCAAATATAATATGTCCAATCTGCTCTAATGGGGCCATGCATGGGAAACATGGCCTCTTATACTATCCAAGTGTTCGTTAAATCTATGAATTCCCACTCCCCCTACCCTTCCTAATGCATTTCTTGTAGTATTTGCAATAAATTTTCACATCATCGAGATTAGCATGGATCCATGTAGGATATTTTACTCTAAGGGTGTAAACCATGGTAAAATTCCAATCTGCGCTTTGAAAGAGAACATTAGATTCCTAAAATCCAAGTAGCATAATTTTAGACTTGTGTAAATTAAAAAGTTTGAGTCCAATTCAAAATAGGGACAGATTTTATATGATTTGCATTTGTAATTTAAAGAGGCACATATTTGAATTTTGAAGAGAAGAAGATTAAAAACAGGGACATATTTCAGAGCATATATATTTGCAATTTAAAGAGAGGGAAAACATGCTTGGAAATGAAAATACTGGGTAGTGGGCACAAGAATTTGGTCCACAACTCCTCCAAGCTTCAAGATACATTATAGCCTCTTGATTAAGCTACTTAAATCCATTGCAAACAACCTCAAACGAAGTCCAAACTAGCACCAAGATCAAGCGTCACATTGCTCTTCAAGATTTAAGCTCTGCTCCTGGTGGGCCCCAATATTGCAGCAATAATGCTGCAACTCCTGGGACTCCCTTCTTTAATTTTATCAACCCAGTAGTTCGTAACAAACTTGGAAGCGATGGTGCTGTATGCACAAGTACCAGCTCTTGCCGCAGCTGTCACTTGGTCAGCTGGCACAAGTCCTCTAGGATTTTAAGCCAACTTCTATGAGCTCTTAGAAGAAGCTTTTTAACTGATGGATGAAAGCTAACTCAAAAGAGGTTAATATACTTGCAGAAAGAAGCGAAAAAAGAAGGGAATGCCATTGACTCTTAGAAAGGTAAAATGCATGTGACTAAACTACTTCTGAAGTGAAATCTGAAAAGAAACTTCTTTTTGTATTTTTGAGTAAGTTGGCAGAATTATTGTGCATGTGCTTTAATTGTTTTTGACTGTGCAGAGGTGGATTGGCGAAAGGAAATGCTTTCAAGAGTTTGGGAAGGTTAGAAGAGGGCCTAAGGGGTCCCTAACACCCTTCTAGAGAGTTTCACAGTGTTCGGATATCAAGAAACCGCTTTCATGAGCTTCTACAGGAAGTCTGCAGGGGTTCTACAGGATGTTTCGAAAAGAGGATTTTGGAGGGTTGATGGAGGAAAAATGGTGAGAAAGTGGAAATGGAGGTTGGATAAGGATTTTAAGGGGTCTAGGACCTGGTGAATGAGGCTAAGGAGTGATTGGATTTGTTCAAGGATGGAGGGAGCAATATGCACAAGAATGTAGAAACTAGGGCAAAGTGAGAAAACGTGGCAAATGAGAGGCAAGAATCTGAGTTAGAGGATGAAGCAGGTTGCATGGATGGGGTAAGGATAGATGAGGAGGTATCACAGGTACTCTGCACGTTATTTCCCAAAACTGATCAACAAAGGCTATGCAAAGCAAAGATCTAACTACTTTAACCTAATTTGACCTAGAAACCATAAGCATGATGCACAACAGTTTATTGGCAACAAATCACGTAAATCAACTATGGAAACCAAATAAGAATGGATCTGAGCATGTAATCAAAATTGGTATCAACTTCTGCAAATGAGAATCTAACACAAAGAATTGCATGATGAAGCAAAGACAATGTTTTTGGTGGCAGCAAGGACACCTTGGTCCCAATTCATGGTCCCACTAAGGGAGAGGTGAGATCAGAGGTGTTTGATAGCCTTTTTCCGAAGATCTTCTTTGTTATTAACCTATCAAAACAATCTAAACATGAAAATCCTTTTTAATTATCAAAATAAATCTAAATAACAAAACAAGATTTAAATCTAAATAACATATTTTATTCTAAGAATGCAGAAAAAACACATAAAGGTAAACAAAGGAGGTACTGGGCACTTGGGTTGGGCCCAACCCCAAGAGCTACAGCCTCCTGAGAAAGATTAGAGCTGGTGCAAAGCTAGATTCATCTTTATTGCTCAAGAAATAATAGTTGCATCAAAAAATGTCTACAAGAAAAAGCTTGAAAATGTGCTGAAATGCAGAGCTAACCTACTGCCTAAAGAATGATTAAAGAATGACTAAAATCGAACTGCTAACTAGCTAACTTCTGCCAACCCAAATGAGGCCCTAAGCCTTCTTATTTATACAAATTGAGGACCCCAACAACCCTCCTTAACTTTAGGAACTCAGCTGCCAAAACTTGTAGTTAACAACAACTTCACTAGCCCTTGCTTGGCTGCCCTTGTGATAATTGATGTGGTGGCCCTTGAACTCCGAGCTGATGGTGGAGAATTCAAGGTAAGGGCCCATGAATGAAGGGGACACCTTCCTACAAATCCTCTTCCTTGTTATTCCACGAATTTGGCTGCCAAGTGCTCATTAAAACCTTTGATTTTGTCTCAAAATTGACCAAAAAACTGCACAAAGCACCCATTAGACTTGTTGGCATAATGCCTAACCCAATTCACTTTATTAGCATAAATATAATAAAAAACATGCAATAAACTAATGAGAATGGTGGATTAAGTTGAATTAGGA
>APFE031462978.1:0-19803 GCA_000404065.3 Pinus taeda
GGATTCACTTAAATAAAACCTATTCTTGAAAATGGGCGAATGGAAGGTTGTAACTCCTAATTTCAAAGGCTAAATTTACCTTTTTTACCCTCTCCCTTAAAATAAGGTGGGCTATTTGAGGTGATTTGTAAAAATGTTACTATGATACAAAATATTCACCCACTAAAAATTTAAAACCCCTTAATTTCGCCAAAGGGCGAACATTCGCCCCTAAAATCACCCCTAATTGGTTCGGCCCCTTCATCCAACTCGTCTGCTAACATGCGCATGGTCTTCTTGGGTATGGTTGAACTGACAACACACTGATGCATAATGTCCATGCTGATCTCCAAGTGCGTGCTGGTGGTCATGCGCATCAACTTGCCGAAGTACATGTTCAGCCCCAGTTGGACTTGCTTCTTGTCTTCGCCTTGGCGAGTGTGTTGAATGGGTTGGATTGTCTGCATGCACTCAACGACATGCATGTTGTTGGATCCTTTGCATGCGATCAACAACACTGCTCACCATGTTTGCTCTGTGTCAGGTGCTGGGATGGACCCTTAACTTGTACTGGCTCAGTTTCATCCGTGAGTGCATGTTGCGCCCACTATTGTTCCTGTTCAAGCAGAAACTCATGCAACTTCATGTTCTTATAGAGTTGCTGCTTCAATACATGCAACTCCTTCTTTGTTCCATCTTCTGCCTTCACGCGATCTTCATGTCGCGCTGTCACTTCATAGCATGAGTCTGCAAAGTTGCTTTCATTATCAGTGGATCTGTTTGATCTTGCAACTTTTCTCCACCTCTATGTTGTTAACAATCTTCCTTTTGCATTCACTGCATTTGTTTTATTTGCTACATTCACTGCATTTGATATGCGGCCTTCAACCACTGTTCATGATGCTATTGCTTGATGTCCTTATCCAAAAACAACTTGATGTCTTCATGAGTAGGTAAGCCCATGGAAACTTGATTGACTGCATCCCCAAGCGTGCTATGAACGATGTATTTGTCTCTACTCTCTTGGAAACCATTGTACCTATACTACTAAGAGGTAGATGAACACCTGTGATACCTGGAAACATGGAAATACTCATAGAAATCAATCTCTCAGTCGAAAACCAAAATGAACATGAGAACTGACTTGCAACATTCCTGGGTGGATGATCATGAAGGTTGCACAATTTCGGCTGGGAGGTCGGTGGACTGACTGTCGAGATTGCACAAGGCATAGTCTGGGCTGCTGGGAGACTAATTGACTGTTGGAACTGCAAAATGAAAAATCCAGTTGGGCAGTTGGCTACTGAGATTGCAGAATGCGCAATTCCAGCTGGGAAAGACTGCTGGCCTAGGGACAAATTTGCGCAAATTTTTGGGTCAAGCAGCCACTAACCTCCAGAAATGTGCAATTCAATCCAAGAGGCTAGTGCTAGGCCAAAATGTGCAAATCTGGAGGGGAAGGTGAGCCTTCCTTATCCAGATTGCTTAATGCAACCTCGATGAAGGTAGAGACCAGGCTAAGGTTGGCCCGACTCGCCGATGGCCAACTAAAAGCAAGTAATTCGATGAAATGCATGGCGACACTAAGTGATAGCAGAAGTGATAAATAGTGCATACAAAACATGAATGGAAGATTGAGCAAACAAATCAACATGCATGTGGGTGATGCCATTCTTCGGTTGGGCGAACGTTTGTGCAAAATTGTTTCATGCATGCGATAGCAGTGAGATAGCCACGCAAATTAAAACAAAGCTAGCATAAGCTAGAATATATGTAAATGATAGCAGATGTTCAAAGAAATCAAGCAAACAACACTCACACAAGCGAATACACAAAAAGCGACAGAAATGCTGAAAGAGAAAAGTTTAGGCCACTTACTCATGAATAGCTGAGCTAGATGTGTCAAAGAGTCCTTGATGTGCGGTGGGATGTCAAAGCTCCAAGATTGATGTGAATGAATGAGCTTTGATGCGTCGAATAGATAAGTTTGATCTTAGGACGCACATGCCACAAATCTAGGACAAAGAGACACTTGAAGGGAAACTCTTAAAACAACTTTGCATGTAAACCCCAGCTGCTAAAATCCCTTAGATCCCTATATATAAAAATGAAGTCTTATGATTTGTATCATCAAAGAAATGTTCATTTGTGTAATGTAAAGGAGGTTTCCCCCTCGAAGATGCTAATTTTGAAGTCATTGATCTATCTCTTCTTCTATTTTGTGAGTTGGTTGCATAACATTTTGTCTCTGGATATTTTCTAAAATTTGACAACTTATACCCAATTTTTGTATAACTCTGTTGGCCAACAAATCCAATTAAAGTGAGAATGAAGACCAGTAATTTACGAGAATACTCATTATAATATTTTGAAAATTTAATTAAAAAAATCTCCGACTAAAAAACTTATTATATATTTGACTCATACATTAATTCTTTTTGTTATATTAATATTAATATTTTTATTAATGTATAATTTGTTTACATTTTTCATTAAAATACATATAAAAAATAATTATTTTGATAATTATTATAAAAGTAATGGCTTTTTTTTTTTTAATATACTTTTTAATTCCAAATAAAATTAAAAAAATTATACCTGTTCTTCACATGGGATTGTAAAATAAACCTTTTCTAATACAACCATTTAACTATAATATGCAGACAATGAATTTTAATCATTTAAAAGGTGACCGGGGATGGTTAACTCTTAAATATCGATCAGGGAGGGGCTCTGTCGACCAAGAAGTCGTCACAGAGCAGAGGACAGGAATCTCGTCCAATAACCTCTCTGAGACTCTAACCCAACTGTCGACGGATATATATAGAGCTCCTAATTTTATAACCTGGAATTTAATTCAATGGCCCGTGTAGCCAGCGCAGCGCACCCGTAGTTCTTACGTATTGCAAATGAAACTCACCGAATGGTATCTCTCTTTTCATTTTAATATGATAGGAAAATTTATAATAATTTAGTTGTCAGATAAACTATTTCGAATTATTTTGTTGTTGTGTTATTTATATTTAAATAAAATATGTAACAATTTTTTTAATCATAAAGGTTATGAATTTCTTATGGTTTATTAATATTACTATGTTGCGTTTATTCTTAAAATTTTTTTCTTCATAACTTTTAAATCTGTGATTTGGAAGGAAACAATGTAAATTTTGAAACTGGAACTAATACTATTACCTATTTAGTAGAGGTAGCGAAAAAACGACCACATTTTAAAAACTGACTACACTCTTCTTCTTTTTTTTCTTTTTTCTTTTTTTTCTTTCTTCTTCTTCTTCTTCTTCTTTTTTTTTCTTTTTTTTTTTTTTTTTTTTTTTTTTTTTTTTTTTCCCAGAGCATATTTGAGTAACCTCTAACAGCTAACAGCGAAGTATGACCAGGTCCAAGGGGAGGGACCTAAATTTTATTTAATTATTCTATAATATTATTTACATTATATTATTTGTTATCGTTATTACCAATGTTTTTATACATTATATCATTCATTTTATCAATATGGATTAATAATAATAAATATTATTTATTTAAATAATAAATATAATTATAAGGTAATATTATTATTTTTTATTACTAAAGGTCATAATTAATATATATAATATATAATATATATATTATATATATTATATAATATAATGTAATGACCAGATAATTTATGTGAATAAATCTTCTGTTTTTACCATTGTAGGTAAATATGGAACATAGATTATTATTTTTTCTTGAAAAATGATTTGAATATTATTAATTCAAAAGTTGAGTATAAATTGAGTAATTACACATAGTAACTTTCTGTGAGGAAGTTATTCTCTTTTCTTGAGAGATTAAAAAAAAAAGAAACAGTTGCTAACAAGGGAAAAACCCTAACTGCTTTTCCTCTTTCCATAGAAAAAGGGAAAAAGGAAAAGACCCTGGTTGTTTTACCATTGTAGGTAAATATGGAACATAGATTATTATTTTTTCTTGAAAAATGATTTGAATATTATTAATTCAAAAGTTGAGTATAAATTGAGTAATTACACATAGTAACTTTCTGTGAGGAAGTTATTCTCTTTTCTTGAGAGATTAAAAAAAAAAGAAACAGTTGCTAACAAGGGAAAAACCCTAACTGCTTTTCCTCTTTCCATAGAAAAAGGGAAAAAGGAAAAGACCCTGGTTGTTAAGGAACAAACGGGAAAAAGGAAGGCACTGAGAGGGAAAAGAGGGTGCTAAGTCTGGTAAGGACCAGATAGCACAGGCACAAGTGGTGCATTATATTTGCTGAAGACAGTGGTATGGCAAATGAGCTTGGGGGCAGATTCAGTCTGGTTGACTAATCTCGTGGTTGGGAGGAGAACAAGCAACAGATTAATTTTCTCTATTCTGGAGAAGCACAGAAGACTATAAGCGTAGCAGTACAGGTAAGTACAGCTACCGTTTCATATTTTGGAGACACTTCTATGTTATTGAAAATATTATCTAGACTGTAAGTTAAGATATAGGGTATCCTGATAAATAAATCTAGCATGTCAGAAAGGAAATAAGTATATGCCGCCCAGGACGAAGAAAACAAACTAGATGCAACAAACTAAATCATTAAATGAAACCTGAGCGGAGGACTGTATGGATTCGGTCAGTTTCAACATTTATTCGAATTCAAAAAAACAACCTTCATAAATTCACACCAAATATTGAAGGGAATACATATTAAGGAGGCAGAAAGAAGTCATTAAATGCATAACAGTGATGAAATAAGCAAATAAAGGAAATGACAACAGACGAATTGAGTAGCACAATACCATATAATGACAAGGTTTGGTGGGACCTGTGTGTGTATGATTCTCCACACAGTAGTCGAACCAACCGAGATATTACACGGTGAAATAAAAATTATACTCTTCTCTGCGAAAAGGAAAGACAAAGTATCCACATACATTGTCAAATGATCCATAGCAACCAGCAAATCTATCTAAAACCCTCGTAAAGGGACGAGTTTACTCAAACGTAAAAACAATGAAAGTTAAGAGGTTGCATACATTTAGAAAACCCTGAAAAGATTCCGGATAAACCATGTATGGAAAACCATGTAAACGTTAGAGTTAAAATTGTCTGTAAAAGAGAAATTCGTGTCCAGTAAACTATGTATACATTCTGTAGCGAAACCATAAAGGCAACCATAACAAAGTTTAAAGAAATGAAACAATCTGTCGAGACCCAAAAACATAAGAACAGTAACAGTAAAAGAAGTAACCACTGTTTCCGAGCGCCGAGCCCATCAAGGGTAGCAACCGGACAGTATATGCACAAGCAATAACAGAACGAATAAAGAATATACATTCCAGTTACAGTGAGTAACCATGCCAATATTCATAGATTAACTCTAAGTATTGTAACGACAACTCAAATATACCCTACTTCCAGAGCAAAAATCATGCAATAAGTAGTGGATTAAATAACCCTTGCCGGGTCTTAACATAGACGTGAAGGTAAATAAAGAATCTCAGTGTTTATACATAAAAGGAGAACCCAGAAATTCCATATACGCTCGGAACAGAGCTATATTCATACTGTACAAATTAACAGCGAGATAAACATTCATACATATGCTAAATGTTCAAAGGCGCAACCGGGCTGAGTCATAAACACAAAAGTTCGCCAAATAAACCTTCCTTACAGTATCAACAAGAAAACTGCTAACCAAAAGTTTAAATATCTAGACAAATACATTTAGTGCATAGCAACATAAAATTAGGAGTCCCGTTCAAGGCGCGAAAGTATCGCAGCAACCTTGAGGACCTATAAGGGCAGAATCCTGGCTTCGAACTATGGATGGCGCCCTCAGCTAAGTGGAGCCATAATGATTCATGCTTTCCAACAGAAAGCAGTAAAAATCACCTGACAGTATGGATAAAGAAATTAACGCTCGCTTCCGACATCACCTTATATATTTAAATCCTACGCTAGGGGTCACAGTGCTTACCTGTGAGACAGTTCCTCGGAGGTGATGGTACTGTAATCCCCGGCCGCGACGTAGCTCATCGAACCCTGACAAATAACCAATATGGATGAGAAAACAATTTTCGGAAACAAATTCTACAGAACCTTGTAAATTCTTTTATCAAAATATTAGAACGGAAATGGGATTACCTGTGTATGAACTGGGTTCAGGGCAGAGCATCGAGAGTTTACATCACCTTCTGAGCACAAAGGCATACCCAAAACTTCAACATTGAAACCTGCGGCGAACATCTGAAGGCGGATGGCCATAGTCGACTGTAGGAGAACAGAACCTCGGGAGACAACTTCCCTGATAACATATAAACTCCATAAACCCTAAAAGCTACCGTATAGTTGGCAAGTGAACCATCGTCGTTCGATCGAGGATTTGGGATCACCGCCGTTAATCTCATCAGTAATCCCGAGGAGATCGAGGCCTTGTCTGCAACATTAAATTCCTCTACCAACTTATGAGATCGATATTCGGATCGGGGTGGAATACTTCGAGGCAGGTCCAGCTGTCCTCCTCTCTGTTAATGAGCATTAAAAATTCAATATGCGTTAGGAGTACGTTGGCTGCGTAGGGGTGCTGGACACCATCAAATCCTACGCCGAAGGTGGTGAACATTAAATGGCAATGTATATATATATATATTAACTCCGCCATGGTTCATAGTGGTATGGTAATACCATGTATATATATATTTAGTAAATCCTACTATGAACGATGGGTTCAACAATATACCCATTCACTATGTGTAAAATCAATAATTTTTTTTTTTTTTTACGGTGTTATAATTATGTACTTGTATTTTGGGTTGTGACATGTGGTATCAGAGCCCAGTTACAAAATTGAGGCCTCTGGGTAAGATAGAAATGACATGTAGAGACATTGTATAAAATATAAAAACATTTAATAGTATGGTAAGATCTTCCTCATCATTACCCTTTCAATTTTTTTTTATGATGAAGTACAGGATTAGGAGTTTCGGAAACTGCAACATGAGGAGAACAGATAATACAACTCGACGACCTATGATGGGACAGGGAGCACCTGGCACCGAAAATAATCCTGAACTGTGGGTACAACTTGGGGAAGAGGCCAGAGTTACAAATCAAGCCATTCTAGAAACAGTACAGGAGCTTAAGAACGAGATGGCTAGACTACGGGAAGACAATGTTGGACTGACGATGGAACAAGAAAGAATTCTGAAAAGTTTGTCTGACAGACAGAATCAACCACCAGTTAATCCTAGCACGGAGCAGCAGAGAATGTCCAAAGAACAAAACCACCATATACCCCCTGAAAGATCAGAGGAGCAAGAGGAACGTTCCGATAATGTATTTGAACAACAAACTTCGAAAAGACAAAGGGTGGAACTGCAAGGGGAATTCCGCAAAATTAAACCACCACATTTTGACGGAGAACAAGAAGAAGCAGCTGAAGCATGGTTAATCAACATGCACAAGTATTTTCAGCTCTATGAATATGACCACAATCTTAAAGCACGATTGGCTATTTTTCAACTACAGGGAAAGGCCACCTTATGGTGGGAGGAAGTGAAGATCGTAAAAGGAGTTACTGAGCAGACCATTACTTGGGATAACTTCCAAAGATATTTTAAGGAGAGGTATTTAACTGAATGCTTCTATGATGAAAAGGCAAAAGAGTTCCATGATTTGCGATTGGGGTAGCAGACTATGGACGAATTCATCACCCATTTTACTTCCTTACTCCGTTATGTGCCATATATAACGGAGGAAAAAGCAAAGGTACAACGATTTGTTAGCAGCTTACCGCCATATATGTGGGAGAGGATTGAATTTGACAATCCAAAATCAATGGACGAGGTAATCCGTAAGGCCAGAATCTATTATCAACAAAGCAAACAAAAAGGGGAAGATGCTGACAGAAAATGGAATGAGAAAAAGAGCTTTAAGTCAATCGGAAATAACAAAGGAAATCGCAGCAGTAGAAGTAAGGGGAATGGCAAAGGACTAAATAGCAGAACTACAACAAGAACTACGTCCAAATTTAGGCCTACAAATGAGTCCAAAGTCAGCGAACAGCATGCACGGTTGGACATTGAAGGGGCAGTAAGACCCCCAGTGCAATGCTGGGGTTGTGGGGGACCCCATTACATTAAAAACTGTCCACAGCGAAAGGGGACTGAACAGTTATCCCAAATTCACGAAGCCTCAACAGTCGGCGAAGTAGGACGCAGTGTACCCAGGATTAATGCGGCTTTGGAAGACCAGCAGGCAGAATACCAGCCAACCATGGTCGAATTCGAAGGTAAGATCTCAGACCTTACTATAGCTGTTTTAATTGACCCCGGGGCTACACTAAGTTATGTAAGCCCAAAAGTGGTGGAACGTTGTAATTTACAATCTGTTAAATTTAAAAACCCATGGCTGGTACAATTAGCTACAGGAGCCAAAAGGCGAGTGATATCCAAAGTTAATGACTGCTCCTTCACTATAGCAGGATAGCCACTAATGGCTGACTTAAACGTGCTTCCCCTTGGCTCCTATGATATTCTAATTGGTATGGACTGGATGGAAAAGCACTGGTCATTAGTTGATTGTAAAACCAAGATTATCTACTTTAGAGATCACCATGGAACCAGAAAAGAAATGCAAGGAATTAAAAGACCTGTGCAGGTTCGACTAATAACCGCAACCCAACTAGTAAAATGTATACGGAAAGGGTGCCAGGTCTATGCCATCCAGGTGGGTTATGCAGATTCTAAGGATAAAACTGCTATTCTGAACAATATCCCTGTAATCCAAGAATTCACAGATGTGTTCCCGGAAGAAATCCCTGGATTACCACCAAAAAGAAACATAGACTTTACCATTGAGTTGGTACCGGGAGCAGCACCAGTGTCACGGGCACCCTATAGAATGAGTGTACCCGAACTGACAGAATTAAAAATGCAATTGCAGGAATTACTAGATAAAGATTACATACGTCCTAGCGTGTCCCCATGGGGAGCCCCAGTACTATTTGTTAAGAAAAAGGACGGAACCCTCCAGATGTGCATTGATTATCGACGGTTAAATAAGTTGACCATCAAGAATAAATATCCTTTACCTCAGATCGATGAACTATTTGATCAAGTGAAAGGTGCGACAATGTTCTCTAAGATTGATCTGCGATCAGGCTACCATCAGATCCGAATTAAAGAAGAAGATATCGCTAAAACAACTTTTAGAACAAGGTATGGTCATTACGAATTTGCGGTCTTGCCGTTCGGACTAACCAACGCCCCTGCAACTTTCATGTGTTTAATGAACAACATTTTCCATCGTTATCAGGACAGATTTGTGCTGATATTTATTGATGATATATTAATATATTCTCGCACCGTAGAAGAACATCATGAACATCTCAGAATGGTGTTGCAGACCCTTCGAGAACATCAGCTATACGCTAAGTTTAGTAAGTGTGATTTATTTAAAGAAGAAATCCAATATTTGGGTCATGTAATTACAAAGGATGGGATCGTAGTGGACCGGAGAAGATAAAGGCCATAATGGAGTGGCCTGTACCAAAAGATGTGGCAGATGTTCGATCCTTCATGGGATTGGCTGGATATTATAGGAGGTTTGTGGAAGGCTTTTCTAAAGTAGCTTTTCCCATTAATTCATTACAGAAAAAGGGAAAAGCATTTCATTGGACCCCAAGCTGCCAGAAAAGTTTTGAACAATTGAAACACCTACTCACCACATCACCTATTTTGAGTATAGCCGATCCTGATAAGGATTATGTGGTATGTACGGACGTAAGCAAAGAAGGAGTAGGTGGAGTTTTAATGCAAGAAGGCAAAGTGATTGCATACGAGTCTCGAAAATTAAAGGAGCATGAACAAAAATACTCTGCTTATGATTTGGAGTTGGCTGCCGTCATACATGCCTTAAAAATGTGGCAGCATTATCTTGTGGGCAGGAAATTCTTGCTGCTCATCGACCATCATAGTTTAACCAACTATTTCAGCCAGCCCACTTTAAACGCTAGACAAGCACGGTGGGTGGACTTCTTAAGCGGCTTTGATTTTGAGATAAAACATCTACAGGGAAAAGAAAACCGAGTGGCAGATGCCTTAAGTCGGAAAATACAACATTTGTATGAAATTTCCATTAGTGGATGGAAGAGTCCCTTTTTGGAGATGATAAAGGAAGCTTCAGACCAAGATACTGAGTATCAGCAACTAAAACTGCAAATACAACAATCCGCCAATGAGAAAAGCCAACAAGAATATGAGTTAGATGATGCTGGGATGATATATTTCAAGCAAAGGTTATATGTACCCAACCAAAATAGAATTAAAAATCTGATTATGGATGAATTCCATATCAGTCATTATGCGGGTCACTCGGGGTACCAGAAAATGATTACTGCAATCCGAAAAGATTACTTTTGGCTGGGAATGAAGAAGAACATTGCTGAATACTTGGCACGATGTTTAGAGTGCCAGCAGATTAAAGCGGAACACCAGCATCCAGCAGGATTGTTACAACCATTACCTATCCCAGAATGGAAATGGGAGATCATTTCCATGGATTTTATCACAGGATTACCTAAGACAAAAAGAAACAATGATTCCATTATGGTGGTAGTAGACAAGTTGAGTAAAGCTGCACATTTTATACCTGTACAATCCACGTATAAAGCTGCACAGATTGCTCATATTTTTATGCAGAATGTTTTCAAGTTACATGGGCTTCCAAAAATTATAATTTCCGATCGTGATGTGAAGTTCACATCAGCTCTTTGGAAAACACTATTCGTTGATTTAGGAACCCAATTAAACTTCAGCACAGCATACCATCCTTAGACTGATGGACAAACGGAACGAGTGAACCAAGTGGTGGAGGACATGTTAAGGGCTTATGGTACGTAGCAACCCACACTGTGGGAAGAGTATTTACATCTGGTGGAATTCACGTATAATAATGGGTATCACACCTCTACGCAAATGAGTCCATTTGAGGTCATGTATGGCCGAAAATGCCGTACACCCTCCACCTGGGGAGGACCCAAAGATAAATTGAGTCTAGGACCTGAGATGCTTAAGGAAATGGAAGATATGGTGAAAAGAGTGCGCGTTAATTTGAAAGCTACTCAAGATAGACAGAAAAATTTTGCTGATCGAAAAAGAAGGTTCAAGGAGTACCAAGTTGGGGACCATGTTTATATCAAAATTCAGGCTAAAAGAAGTACCTTATAGTGGAGTGGGTGTGCCAAATTAGCACCCCGATACTGTGGACCCTTCCAAGTCTTGGCCAGGATTGGACCAGTGGCTTACCAACTTGCCCTGCCAAGTCACATTCGGGTCCACAATGTGTTCCATGTTTCAGTACTAAAGAAATATGTCTATGACCCTAAGCATGTAATCCGATGGCAGGATATTCAGGTGGGAGTTATTGTTACAATAAACTTGTTAAGAATTAGTGCTGAAGGAAAACTGACTTAAGAAATTGTGCAATGCAGGTCGAACCGGAAGGAGAGGTTCTGGTCGAACCTCTGAACATCCTCGACCGGAGAGAAGTGCAGTTGCGGAAAAGAGTTATTACCCAAGTTAAGATACAATGGAGACATTTTGGACCTGAGGAGGCCACTTGGGAGGATGAAGAATTAATGAAAAGAACTTATCCAGCTCTGTTCGTGGTTGAAAGACACCGAGACGGTGTCCAGTCCCAGGGGGAGGAGATGTAATGACCGGATAATTTATGTGAATAAATCTTCTGTTTTACCATTGTAGGTAAATATGGAACAGAGATTATTATCTCTTTGTGAAAAATGATTTGAATATTATTAATTCAAAAGTTGAGTACAAATTGAGTAATTACACATAATAACTTTCTATGAAGAAGTTATTCTCTTTTCTTGCCAGATTGAAAAAAAAAAAAAAAAATGGTTGCTAACAGGGAAAAAAACCCTAACTGTTTTTCCTATTTTCATAGAAAAGAGAGAAAAGGAAAAGGACCCGGGTTGTTAAGGAACAAACGGGAAAAAGAAGGCATGGAAGAAGAAAAGAGGGTGGTAAGTCTGGTAAGGACGAGATAGCACAGGCACAAGTGGTGCATTATCTTTGCTGAAGACAGTGGTCTGGCAAAATAGCTTGGGGGGAGATTCAGTCTGGTTGACTAATCTCATGGTTGGGAGGAGAACAAGCAATAGATTAATTTTCTCTATTCTGGAGAGGTACAGAAGATTGTAAGCGTAGCAGTACAGGTAAGTACAGTTACCATTTTATGTTTAAAGACACATCCATGTTCTTGAAAATATTATCCAGACTGTAAGTTAAGATCTAGGATAACCTAATAAATAGTCCTAGCATGTTAAAAGGAAATAAGTATATGCTGCTAGGACACAGAAAACAAATTTAATGCACAAACTAAATCATTAAATAAAACCTGAGTGGAAGACTGAACGGACTCGGTTGGCCTCAGCATTATTCGAATTCAAGGAAAACAACCTTCATAAATCATACCATATATTGAAGGGATCACATATTAAAGAGGCAGAAAGGAATCATTATATGCATAACAGTGATGTAATAAGAAAATAGAGAAAATGACAATAAATGAATGGAGTAGTACAAAACTATATAATGATAAGAGTCCGTGGAACCAGTGTGCGTATGGTCTGCACACAATGGTCGAACCAACCGAGACATTACTCGGTGAAATTAAAATTCATATTCTTCTCTGCAAAAGGAAAGACAGAGTATCCGCGCACAATTGCAAATGATCCATAGCAACCGGTAAAACTATCTAAAACCCTCGTAAGGGTCGAGTTTACTCGAATGTAAAAGCAACGAGAATATGAGGTTGTGAATAGTTAGAAAACCTTGAAAAGATTCCAGACTCATATAGGAAAAACCATGTAAATATTAGAGTTAAACTGCCGGAAGAAAAGAAAGAATTCGTATCCTATAACTATGTTTACATTCTGTAGCCAAAACCTTACAGGCGACCATATTAGTGGTCACAGAAAAGTACAACTGTCGAGACCCAAAACCATGAGAATAGTAACAGTCAAGACGTAGCCATTATTTCCGGCGACGAGACCATCAAGGGTCGCAACTAGGGAGTATATGCATAAACAATAACAGAACGATTAAATAACATCCATTCCAGTTACAGCGAGCAGCTATACGAATATTCATAGATTAGCTCTAAGGTTTACAATGACAAACTCAAACATACACTATTTCCAGAGCAAAATCATGTAAAAGTAATAGATTAATAAACCTTGCCAGGTCTTATCAAAGACATAAAGGTAGACAAAGAATCTCAGTATTCATACATAAAAGGAGAATCCATAAATTCCATATATGCTCGGAAACAGAGCTATATTTATCCTGTACAAACTAACAGCAAGATGAATATTCATTTACATGCTAAATATTCAACGGCGCAACCGGCTGAGTCATAAACACAGCGGTTCGTCAATAAAACCTTCCTTACACTATCAGTAATAGACTGCTAACCAGAAGTCCAATCATCCTGACAAATACATTTAGAGTTTAGTAACATAAATCTAGGAGTCCCATTCAAGGCGCGAAAGTATCATTGCAGCCTTGAGGACCTATAAGGGCAGAGTCCTGGCTTCGAGCTATGGATGGCGCCCTCAGACAAGCGAAGCCATAACGACTCAACTTTCCAACAGAAAGCAGTAAAAATCACCTGGCAGTAAAGGTGAGGAATTAACGTTTCGGCATCAGTTATATATTTAAATCCTAAGCTAAGGGTCGCAAGCTTACCTGTGAGACAGTTCTTTGGAGGTTAATCACTGGCCGCAGCGAACCCATCGAACCCCTGTCAAATAATCATCATGGATGAGTAAATAAGCATCGGAAAACAAATTCTTCAGAACTCTGTAAATTCCTTATTCAAAATAATGGAACAAATAAAAAAAAAGGAATACTTGTAAATGATTTGGGTTCAGGGTGGAGCACCAGAGAGCATTCACTACCTCCTGGGCACAAAGGCAAAACCAGAGCTCCAGCATTGAAGCCTGCGGCGAACGTCTGAAGGCGGATGGCCATAGTCGGTGGTAGTGAATAGAACCTTGGAAAAACAATCTCTCGAAACATATAAACACCATAACCCTAAAAGCCACTGTATAGTTGGCAATCGAACCATAGCTGTTCGATCAAGAATTTGGAATCACCGCGGTGGATCTCATGAGTGATCCCGAGGAGATCGAGGCCGGACTGCATCATTCAATTCCTCTACCAGTTTCTGAGATCGATATCCGGATCGGGTGGAAAATCTCGAGGCAGGTCCAGCTGTCCACCTCTCCGTTAAGGAGCATTAAAGATTCAATTGTGTTAAGTATACGATGGCTGCGTAGGGGTGTTGGACACCATCAATTCCTACGTCGAATTAAACAACAATGTATTCATATATATAAACTCCGTCATAGTTCGTAGGGGTATAGTAATACCATACGTATGGATATATTATTGACCCTATTATGAACGAGAGGTTAACAATTTACCATTTAATATGTGTAAAGATAATAATAATTTTTTTTTATGGTGTATAAGTAAGTATTTGTATTTGAGACTCTGACACAATCTCATGCATTTTTGGTAAAACTGCAGCCTTTGGGATAGAAATACTGTATTTCGTGGAAATTTGTTTTTTAATTTGAAAGTAATATAATTTAGTAAGCATTATGTATAGACATAGATTTAAACAAACAAAAAATCGAAATACTGTATTTCATGGAAATTTTATTTTTAATATTGTATTTTTTTAATTTGAAACTAATTATATTTATAGAACATAGATTTTAAAAAAATATCACTCGAAGTAACCATCCATTTAACCTTATCATATTTCAAATTCGAATATCTTAGAAAAGAAAGGGCTGAAAGAAACATCATGAAAGAGTTGGAGATGGAACTAAAGTATCCTAGAAAGGACACATATATACCCTCAAGAGTAGCTGTGAAGCCCTTGGACTCTAATCACTTCCCAACGATAATTTAGATTCGCTTTCCTTTGAAGATTGTGTTACGGGGACCACATTTCACGAATACGATGGTGAATTGAGTTGAAGATTTGTATTGATCAAATTCGCTGTTGCTTTAGACAATTTTGAATTGAGTTGAAGATTCACATGGGCCAAAGTACTGTCAATTTCATGAGGGCAAATTGAGTTGAAGGTTCGCATGTCGTGGAAGCAGGGTTGGAAATTGAACACGTTACAATCTCTCAAGAGGGTTCTGAGGCAAAAATCAACCATAATTTTTTTTTTTTTTACATTTTGATTTATACTGGTTTTTTATGAACATTAAATAATATAACAAAATGTTCAATGAAAAGTTATTGAATAAATTCGGGAATAAATTAGTGAATATCCCTGGAAGTTGGTCTAACTAGCTGGGGTTTTAATAGGATACTCTTGAAAACTTATTACTTTATTCACATGAATGGTTAACATGGTTAGGGTTAATTAAAGTGTTTCTCTTTTCCGGAGACTTTTCGTTGCGGGAGTGTCAGGGAAAAACATATGTGGATTAATGATTTTCAATATTTAATATTAAAATAATCTATTTTACATGTAAGTAAAAAATTATAAAAAATTAAATATATAACAAAAATATGTAATGTATTTTAAATATATAATAAAATATGTAGTTAGAATTTGATTTAAGATATTAAATAGGAAAAAGTTTTATTTGGTTTTCAAAGCCTCCTTGGAATATTGGTAGCTTCATGATATCGTCCAACTATTCATTTCAGTCTGGTCGACGTTTCGAACCCAAGGGGTCCATCACCAAGACGCCTTCGGAATGATAGAAAAATTGAAGAAATATTTGTTTGTGATTTGGATTTAAATGCAATTAAAATATGTAATTATAGATATAGTCAAATAAAGAAAGTTTACAGAAATATTGATCTAAATTATTTGTATTGATGTATTTTTTTTATAAATTGAAATAATTAAAAGCTATTTTAATTGAAAAATTGAGAATATACTCTCTGATGTTGTGTGCTTAGAGTTGATCAAAAACAAAGAGTATAAATAGAACAATATGAACTAGAAATTATTACTAATGTTACAAATAAATTTAATATTTTTCCAATGATAAAAAGTCAAAAATACTTTAAAAATCATATGTTCACATTTTAATAAAAATAATTTTTAATGATATAAATCCAAATACTTGAAAATCATATTTCATTTTCATAAAATATAAAAAATATGTAACTTATCTACTAAGTAAATTTTAATAATTTTTTTTAATATAATTTTTAAATAATTTTAAAAATTTTAGAGAATTACTATTTCATTCTAACTTTTCTTTATAACTTGTTTATTTAATACACATAAAATTACAATGGTTTTTATAACTTTTCATCTTTTGATGGGTAAATGGATATTTGCCCTTCCCAATAAAATTAATAATAGCCATTCAAATATGTGGTATGGCATATTTCTATTTATTTGAACTTTACCTGGAAGCGGATCTCAAGCTGAAAATTTCTACACGAAGCCCGTACTGTTAAAGATTAAGGTGGGCCTGGATAGAAGATTGAAGCTGTAAACACTAATCACTCACCACGAGAGCATTAATGGCCACATATTTATAGTCATCATTCCTATATTGAGGACAGCGGGTCGCAGTCGCAGCTTTGATGCGAAAGAAAACTCTGAAACGTGACACTCAAGATAAAGGAAGAGTCATAAGCATAACCACTTAGGTGGCAAAACAAATAACCAAAATCTAGCCACTGGCAAACATAATAACCTAAGCGTAGAAATAATCGATTATAGTATTGGAAGGAAAATTTTTACATGAAAATGTCCACGAACAGATCCGGAAGTAGATTATTCCACCGTTGTCATTTGACATAATACCTTTACCCACACGAGTGCAGAAGTTTGAACAAGATTAACCATCCACAGTGAAATAAATAAAGCCGTAGTATTTTTTTGCCCCGGAAAGGCATGGAAATTTGGGCCATATTTCCAAAAAATTTTGGGGGATTTTTGGGTTATATTTTCTAAAAAAATTACAAAGATTTTTAAACCTAATTATAGTTATTTAAATTTTTAAATTTTAGAGGTGTTAGGATGTTTTTCATGGTACAAACTTTTGTAATCTAATTACCTATTAAAATTTAAAATTTTGGGTGTTTTTAGCATTTTTTTTGATGGTGTTGAATCTATTTTTACTATAAAAATTGACTTCAAAGGACTGCATCTACAAAATTGTTTGAAAAAAAATTATCCAAATTCCAAACACTTTTTGAACCTGGGTATTCCTCGGCAGTTGCATAAGCGACTTTGAAAACCCTTTCCGATGAGTTTTTTCCGGTCAAAATTCTGGCAGCAATTTAATTGGAATCGCATTTTTGTAGATAGACAACTCCAATTCCTCTAGCAACTCCATAAATGCCATAAATAAAAAATGAATCCCGCTAGTTATGGTGTGTAATGAATATCGCCAAATTCTCAAAATAATTGGATAAGGAAACCTCTTATTCTCCATCATTTTTTTCGTGGAAGATGCAATGAGTCTGCCAAAGGCTGACTTCTATTTTAGAGGGGAGGAAGAAAGCGTGGTTAAAACGCTGCCAGGCGAAAAGTTGGAATTTACAATCTCTTTTCTTTTTCTTCGCAACTTCGTTCCACTCAAGTGTTTAAATAAATGTGAAAAACAACATGTAAAATGCCGAATTTGCCATATGTGTGAGGTCGAAATGGTTTGAAAATTCAAACACGTTAAAATGCTAAATTCTACTGGTTTACTAGAGGCAATGTTTCCGAACCTTCGCTCCACGAATCTAACGTTTTTGGAAGTGTTTTTAATAGGAATCTTTTTGAAATTTGTACCATGTTGGGTTGAAACGAAATAATTTAAAATAAATGCAAAATAATTTTCAAGTTTTGAATGATTTACTTGGTTATTTTAATCTGTGTGATCGTTTTCCTTATGCTGTTATGAATATTCTATGGTAACAAATAATTTTCATTGTTATTTATACAATAATCCAACGTTTAACCATCTTATACATATTTTTCATCTCCATTTACTTAGTAAGTGTTAATGTAAAATGTTGCAGAAGGTGTTCATATGAAATCATGAAGTAAGCATGTCAGCCTACAATAAAACAAATTAACATAGAATATCTTGATGTGGTAATGCTTTTTAATATTTCTTAATAAATTTTTGACGTCTGAAGGAGACAAGCTCCTCTTTACAACTGGATGCCGACCAAGAGCCCACACATTTACATGCCCAATGAATCCTTTGGGTATATTATAATTACCTATTTTGACATTATGTATTGCTATGCGTTTGTATGTTTTTAGCTAGCTACCTATTTTGATATCGTGTACTCCTTTAAATGCGGAATCATAAGAATGGGTGGATAGAATTGGATGGCTTATTGTGTGATGAGATGATGCATTTAGATAGGAAAAATTAATCTAGTTGATCACTTTGTTAGAGTAACTCATTTTACTTTTATTTTACAAATTTAAGTGTTTATTATATGTATATATATGTGGAGATAATATAATAATTCAAAAAAAAGAACTGTAAAGTTTATAGAATTTTTTATATTTAATAGAAATTTTAGATTTTATTTAATGAAAAATTTAAATTTTTAAATTAAATACTACATAGTAATAGTAAAATGAGTTAGTATATTTTTACTTTAAGAATTTTTAAATTGGAAGAATTTCAAATTTTAAACTATTTTAATTATATTTAATTTATATTTGAAGTGTTTTTAATCTTTTAAGATTTAGACCACTCTAAATTTAAATATATTAAAGGACTTTCATTTACAAGGACTTTTCTAAGAGAGATTATGGGTTATTTAACAACATACTAATAACAAGGATTTTTTATTTATTTATTTTTAAATTAAGAATTAGGTGGAAGAACTAATAACTAATTAGGTTATTCGATTATTCCCCATTGATTATTTCCTCATGTTATTTAATATTATCTTTTCAAGTTTTAAATAGAAAAGTCCCTTAGTTTAATTAAAACTAAGTAATTAATTATTTTAAACTAATTATAATCCCTAATATTAATACTTTTTTATTAAACTAAGAATTAAGTCGTAGAACTAACTAACTAATTAGGTTATTTGACTATTACACATTTAATATTTCTTCCTACTGTTCCATACCATAATATTAATATAATTCTTTTAAGATTTAAATAAAACATTCATTTCCTAGTTGAATTAAAAATTATTGAGTTATTATTTGTCCCCCTCCATATCTCTTGGGCTTGTATGGTCACCCTGTCTAATATAGTCGTTTCTTGGTGTAATATAGTTGTTTCCCCGTCAAATATAGTGTCAAATATAGTCGTTAGATAACCGGATCTCTCTATTTATATAGCTCTTTTGTGGTCTAATATAGTTGTTTCCTGGTCAAATATAGTGTCAAATATAGTCATTAGATAACCCACTCTCTCTATTTATACTGCAACCATGATCTGGTTCTTCAACTTGTCCTCATGATGAACCACACTAGTCCATTCAAAACACGTAGAAAAATGAATCATAATGTAATTTCTTCCAAAAATTATTCTTCTATTTAAAATCATATATTTCCTACAAAATAAATAATATAACCACAAATATAATTTGATATCAAAATAAAGTGTCTATGCTCTTCCATAATAAATTTGGTGACATTGTTAAACAAACATATCATTTTTCAATGGAAACATCCCATAATGATGATGAATGTAAGCCATAATAAGAGAAAACTATAACTTTAACTATATTACAATAATTTTTGGTGTAATATTTTTTTTCCAAATTTATATATAATGTATCTTT
>APFE031462978.1:20520-54320 GCA_000404065.3 Pinus taeda
CAAAAAAATAAATATATGGATTTTTCCATGATTCATTCATTATCATACTTATTTTTAACCATAAATAAAATTAACCTATAATCATTCCTTGATTTTGTTCTATTAAGTGTCGTATTATTTCTAGTAACAATGTTAATTTCTAATAATAACAATATTTCTTCATATGTTTTCATTAATCTATTTTATATCAATTATAATATTTTTTATTGTTTAATTATTTGTAATATCGCTAGATGTAAAAATAATCTATTTACATGAGTGATAAATATTTCTAATTCAACAATTTCCGAGTTGGAAAATTAAATGGTTTTGGATCACCAACCTTTCACTTTGTTCGACATGGTTCCATTTTGAATGTGCAACCGGGTGAAGGAAGATATTGGGGGTATGCTCAGTTACTCTCTTTTAAGGCCCGTACCTCCTGTGAAACTGAAATGTGTGAAAAGTGATAAGAAGTGTGATCTATCGAAGTTTTGCTTTTCAGACCGGGAAAGGTGCAAACGTTTGTTCTCATCTTGATATCCTCCATGGTGATGGTTCATACTCAATTAGAAAAAAAACACTATCGTACTTTTGGTGCTAAAAACCATTGTTTCCATTGCAAATTTAGTGGGGCAGTCACAAATATTATTAATGATTATGTGGAGGGAGGAACATATGAGGATGTTATTCTTTTTCCATGTGATAACTGAAAAAGTGTTGGGAAAGATCAGTGCACATCTGCAGTGTAAATAAAATTCCAAGAATCACATATGAAGGGAATTTCAATGGCAACAATATGTGGTTGGACATTGTAATGGCAACACGATTGTTTAAGCTGCATCATGACCAATCGTAGCCCCCAAGAGAAGAGACCTATCACAAAACCATACAAGAAAGACAACTATGTCAATTGGTGGAAACATATATATTTTTAAATGCTTGTTCTTGAAATGAATATATGCTTGTTTTGAATAGGAGACGGCGCAGGGCGATTGCTAGGGTTCCAAGTTTTTGCATGAATTGTTCTCTATGGATGGTCATAAAGGGGGGAGCTCCACTCCCTCCTACAACCAAGTTGTAGCCATCAGGCGTAAAAAAGCAATGGAGGATGATAGAGGTCCTTCAGAAGGAAGGAAGAGAAATAGTGAAGAGGAACAAGATGGCACTAAATCAAGGGAGAGTAACAACACGAAGGAAAATGAGGAAGAAGACAAGGAACAGGGCACAAAAGACAAAGCACAAATGGGACCATGTCAACCTAAAGCTACGGTGACACCCAGAGTTGTTTTAAATGACCTAGTGCTGCAGGCGCACAGGGAACATATGCAGAATTTTGCAATCATTTGCAAATTCATGGTGTTATGTCCCACGAAAAAAGCTTTACAAATGTGGATTAAATACCACTAGAAACCGAAAAGAAGCATTGACCTACATCATGGGTCCAAGGGTTTCTTCACTTTGGTATTTGCAAATATTGAAGATAAGGATAGAGTGTTTGAAATAGGGCCCTACTTTTATGATGAATCAAGCCTTTATATGCGAAATTGGATTATGAATTTTGTTATGGAGCGTGAGACTTTTACTTCGGTCTCGGTCTGGGTAAGACTCTACTCTCTACCTCTTGATTACTAGGAAATGGAATCCTTATCTACCATAGGAAATAAGTTTGGACATTTTTTCAAAACTTCACAGGCCACTAGAAGGGGAAAGTACACTTCCTTTGCTAGAATATGTGTGGATATGGATCTCTATAGAGCTCTATTGGATGAAGTAATCTTGGAAGTATTTGATGAACAATGGGTACAAACAATAGATTATGAACATATTCCTTTCAGATGCTGCCAATGCCATGAGCATGGGCACCTAATCAGAGACTGCCCTCTTAGTAAAATAGAAAATAGGAACAAGGCTAACACAATGAAAGATTCTGAAATCTTTCACAAAGTGGCACACAAAGAAAGATGAAGCGAAAGGGGGCCAAAGTGACAAAAACTAGTAGGACAACAAACTAGTCAGAACAGGTTCCAAGTTCTCCAAGAGGAAGAAGGGATTACAAAAGTATATCTAACAAAAGAAGGAAATCCAGTAGAGGAGGGGATAGAAGAAGATAGTGATCAAGCAGAAGATAATATCAAACAGAAAGAAAGTAGGATGAATGAAGTAGAGATGGAAATGGAACATGAAATGACCCAGAGTGAGATGGAAATGGAGGACCATGAACTACAAGAAATCCTTGAGAAAGAAAACCTAGATCTGGAAGGTTTCTCAGATCAAGGAACTAGGGAAGGCATAGGCTCGTTACCACCAGAGGAGTTTAGCAGAGTTCGGCGGTTGTTTTTATGGAAAACCTAGACGAAAGGAATGCAGGGGTAAAGAAACAATGAAAGACTAGGCAACGAAGGTGTGAAAATGATGAAGACCACACTAGGATTAGCACCCAGAAACCCAGGAAAGAAAAGAGGCAAAAACAAGCAGAATGAGCTATCGATGGAATGTGGAAAGCTAATGATAGATTTAGGTAAGATGAAAGAGCTAACTAGCTACTCCTTCATAAACCTTTAATTATGAATTTTACTTCTTGGAAGATTAGGGATCTAGGTAGGAAAAGAAAACAAAGACTACTAAGTAATAGAATGAAACAAGTAGCTCCGGACGTGATCTTCATCCACAAAACAAAATGTTCCATTCAAAAAATAAAAGAAATATAGAGCAAATGGCTCAATAGATTTGAGTTTCTGAATGTCAAAGCAGAGAATATTGTAGGTGGTATTCTCACTCTTTGGAATCCCCAAAAAATTGGCATAATAGATGCTGAAGCATCTAGGGATTATTTATCTGTGGTCATTCAGCCTGTGGAAGACAAGGAAACCTACCTCTTAATGAATGTGTATGGTCCTCAAAGAATGGATGAGAAACTCAAGTTTCTTAATTCTCTAGAGGATCTCAGAGACAGACATGGAGAATTAAAATGGATTTTTGGAGTTGATTTCAACATGATCAAATCACTTTTGGAAAAAAAAGGAGGAACCAAAATTACAAGTAAAGATTCTTTAGCTTTTCAAACTTTTGCAAATAATATGAAGTAAGTGGACATTGTAACAAGTAATGGTCTCTTTACATGGAATAACAAAAGAGGAGATGAGTCTCAGATGGCCTCAAAATCAGACAGATTCATGATCTCAGAAGATCTTATGCTCATATACAAGGAAATGACAATAAGAGTTCTCCTCTTCGGAGGATCAGATCACTGGCTGGTTCAACTGGAGGTGCAGGGCATTGGAACCCCAAGGAATAGACCTTTTATATTTGAGAACATATGGCTCTCCCACCCAGATTTCATTAGTAACATTGCAACCTGGTGATTAGAAGATTTGAACATTTAGGGCCCCAAAATATTCCTTCTTCAAAAAAGACTAAAACACATCAAGCTCAGGCTCAAAGTCTGGAATTGAAATGAATTTGGCAATATTTTTGAAGCTAGAAAAGCTGTTGAAGGTAAAATGCAGTTAATCAAGCCCTTATCACGGATGGCTTTGACAAAGAAAAAAGTGATCACGTTTCCAAATACCATCAAGACTGGGAGAATTTATGTAAACAAGAGGAAATATATTGGAGACAAAAATCTCGAGTTCAATGGCTAAAGGAAGGTGAGAGGAATACTAGATTTTTCCATAGGTCCACGATTATGAAAAGAGCCCATAAGAGGATTTCCTCGATCAAGGACAAGGATGGTAATCTTCTCAATTCTCATGAGGAAATAGAAGTTGTGCTGGTTAGGCACTTTAGCGATATAGCAAAATAAACCATTTCAGATAGCGAACACTCCATCAAGGATCTTACAAGACATATACCCAAGCTGGTGTCTAGAGAGGACAATTATAATCTTAATAGGCCAGTGACTGAAGAGGAGGTCAATGATGTCATTAAGGAAATGGAGAATGGCAGGGTGCCAGGCGTAAATGGTTTCAACGTGGACTTCTTCAAAGCCTGTTGGAGTATAGTCAAATAGGATATTCTAAATGTAGTAGAAGATTCGAGGAGGAATATGACCATTTTGAAGGTGCTGAATACCTCCTTTATCGCCCTGATCCCTTAATAGGAATTGGCGCAAACTCCTAATAGGTTTAGACCCATAGATTTGTGCAATGTGGTTTATAAGATAATACCTAAGGTGGTGGCCAATAGACTCAAGCCTCTCCTTCATTCTCTAGTTTCTATGGAACAATCTGGTTATGTAGAAGGTAGACAAATTCTTGATAATATCATTCAATCTCATGAAGTGGTGCACCCTTTGACCAGCAATAGAAACGTAGGTATGAGTACGAAATTGGATATAGCAAAAGCTTATGATAAGCTGAATTAGACCTATATTAGGAAATTTCTTATTGCATTTGGGTTTGATCACAGCTGGGTTAGATGGGTCATGGCCCTAGTTACTTCTGCTAGCTTTTGAATTATGGTTAATGGCTCTCTCACGGAGATGTTTATTCCCTCAAGAGGCCTTAGACAAGGAGACCCACTCTCACCTTTTCTCTTCATCCTCATGATGGAAGGACTTGGTAGGTCCATCGAGCATACAAAAGAAATGGGTCAGATTAAAGGTCTCCAACTATCTGATGATGGTCAAGCCTTGACTCATCAACAATTTGTGGATGATACCATGCTGCAGGGAACCCCTACGGTCAAAGAGGCGCTTATGTATAAACAAATTTTGTGATATTTTGCCATGGCTTCAGGTATGGAAGTTAACCTTTCCAAATCATTTTTTTTTCTTTAATACTAATATAGCCATTCAGAGGAATATTTCCAGAATTCTGGGCTTTCAAAGAGATATCCTTTCTTCAAAATACTTGGGAGTTCCACTAACCGCTAAACCTTTGCACAAGAGAATTTGGGAGCTATTGATTAATAAGATCCATAACAAAATCAAGAAATGGACTATAAGATCTTTAAACTTCGCTCGAAGGCTGGTCCTCACAAAGGTTGTTCTTCAAGCAATCCCAGTTTTCATGCTATTAGCAATCCCAGCTCCAAAAGGAGTCTTGCAACATTTTAGATCCATACAAAGAGACTTTATTTGGGGTAAGGGGGAGGAAGGAAATAAATGGGAGAAAATTTGCAAACCTAAAAAACATGGGGGACTTGGATTGGATGATCGAGAGATTCTTAGCAAGGTTTTAGGAGCAAAATTATGGTGGTGCTGGGTTAAAGATCCAAAGGCACAATGGGCCAGTATCTAGAAAGGAAAGTATGCCAGCTCATGTCAGTGAGATGATCATATAAGAATGTCTGGAAGTATAAAAGTCTCACACATCTAGAACAAGGCCTAGGAGAATAGAGGATTAATACAACAAAACAACTTCTGGGAAATCATAGAAGGAGATTTGGTCTTATTCTGGGAGGATAAATGGCAATAGGAACCTATACTATTACCAGAGGACTTTATGGATCTCAAGAATGAGACTAATTCTAAAGGATTACTTAAGGTAAAATATTTTTGGGATCAAACCAACAATGCAGGAAAATGGAGAACCTAGAGGCACATGGATTACACGGAGGGTAGCCCTTTGAAAGAAAAAGTATATGAGCTTAGAATTTGGTGGAAAAAAGGAGGATTTTAGTTACAGAAGGGCGGGACCAACTAAGATGGGGCAACAATAATGAGGGTTCCTTTAATCTTAAGGAGGTGAACCACTTACTCCTTGAGCTAGATTCCCAGGTTCCAGACTTGATTTGGTTGAACCTTTGGAGGCATCAAGGCCGGTTGAAGATCAAACTTTTCATGTGGCTGGTTTATCATAAGAAAATCTTGACCTAGGAAAACATCAGGAAACGCGGAGTTCTGGGGCCTTCCAAATGCCAGCTCTATGTTGAACAAGAGGAAAATATGGAGCATCTTCTCAATAATTGTAATCTTACCTCTTGGTTGTGGGATTCATTTGCTGACATATCCGAGTAGTCAGACAGAGACCATGGTTGTATCATCAACACACTAACCAAGTGGAGACGTAACTTTTCAAAATATGAATTTCTAGACATGGCCTGGGTTCTTTTACCCATCTTTATAATATGGAATGTTTGGAAGGAACCAAACAAAAGAATATTAGAGAATGAAACCCCCCCCCTCCCCCTTCGACGTTTTGAGAAAATCTTAAATCAGATTAAGGAAACAGTTGGTACCACTATGCGGACCCCCTCCCCCCCCAAAATCCCTCCTACAATTGCAGAGTTGAGGATTCTTAGTCGACTGGCAATGCAGTGGCTCATTCCTCAGGTCCACGATAGGATTGTTCTTCAGCTGGTCATCGAAAAGGACACCTGGCACCGTTCCCCACAAGGCTTTTTAAAATTTAATATTGATGGGGCTTCAAAAGGAAACCTGGGAACTGCTGGCTTTGGAGGGTGTTGAGGGATAAAAATGGTGGCATTATTGTTATATTTCACTGCCATTTAAGAATAGCCACTAACAATATGGCAGAGCTCATGGCTATGGAACAGTATCTAGATTTCCTGAAGTAAGATAACCACCAAAATGTGATTGTTGAAGGTGACTCTAAGCTCATTATTAACTCGGTTAAGTGAATTAGCTATGGCACAAAGCTGAAAAAAGTATCCAATCACTGGAGGCTAATCCAGGTCTTTCAAACGATTCAACAACACCTACAAAGCCTTTGCACAGTTAGGTTTAATCATGTGCGAAGATCGACCAATAAATTAGCTGATATTCTGGCCAACTGAGGAGTGATTTGCTCTGAGAGTAAGGTTAAAATGGACTGGCAAGATATGCCTCAAGACAAATTAAAGGTGGTTTGTCATAACCAAGCCGAGGAAGATTGAAGGGTGGTTCAACTTAGAGCCATGGAGGAGGGTTCCAGATGACTAGGCTTCCTTTATTTTTTCGGCCTATCTATAAGTCTGGCCCTTGCAGACGACAGATCGCTATTGGCATCCACATTCCAGATAGTTTTGGAGAAAGTTTCTACAGAGGAAAAATGCATGCAAGGATCAAGTTTACGTATAGTTGGCGAGAGGAATGGTATGGTCGCATTAGTGCGAAGAAGCAGAATCTGGGTCATTTTGATGGTTAGAATACCGTGGGTTCTCTCTCAGTGGACACCATACTGCTTGTGGAGTGGTTTACGATATTTCACAAGTGTTCTAGGTGGGAAGCTGTTTTAAAGTTTTGGGAGCAATTCCATTCTTTCAATGACACGTGGTCAAGGGGAGGGACCAAATACAGCCCTCATTGCGTGCTATTGTTTGGTCCACTTAACCCGTGCGATATGACTATTGACCGTTGGATCAATCAGGATGGATCGATGGTCAGGAATGATCATGCTTGTCAGTGGATCCATGGGTTAAGCACCGTGTAGCTTGATGTCGTGATATCCTCCAAGGCTGTTTGACCCAAAATGGCGATTGGACGGTTTAGATTAAAGCGGCAAGGCAGGAGTAGTAATAGTTCCCTAGTGGAAAACAATGCCTTTGGTACGGTGAATAGGTGGGCCTGATTTCCTTGTAGAATTTGTTTCCTTTTCTATTAGAACCCACTTGTAAAAGGTTTTGTGGGCGCTTGTCGCCAATTCTTTTTGATTTACTTCCAAAGGTCTTTGATGTGAGGTCTTTGATTTACTTCCGAAGGTCTTGGTTTTACTACAAGCTACCCATGACTCATAGGCCCTTGTGGAGCATGCACTTTATGTAATTTATTTTCATTATTAATGATATAGAAGACTTGACTCTTACTTCAGCAAAAAGAGAAAGAATATATGCTTGTCTTGCTAAGAGAATGTAATTGTTTTGCTTGAATGAACATGTATTCATATGCAAATTTGATGCAAGAGCATCTACCCTAGGTTAAGTTTTTACTTAGAGAGTAGTTTAGAAAGCTAGGATTTATTTATTTTTCCTATATTTTTTAGGAGGTAATGATAATTCTTGTAAATAGGAGAAGATTCGAGAGTATTGTGGAAGGTTTGAGAAGATTATGGATTAATTATCTCTCATCTAGGGATAAGAGATAAAATGAGAGATCTTAGGCATCAAGAGAGATGTTTTGGGAGTTAGTTTAGGGATCTAGAACCTACTTTGTGTTCTAATCCATTTGTATAAATTGAGGTGAGTCTATGAGGCATGTAAGAGGTAGAAGCATGTGAGGAGTGTGAGGAATGAAAGGTCAATCATTGGGCCATGATTTCGCTTGTAAATACTTTCTTTAATTAATTATTCTCATACTATTATGTGCATACTTAGTGTGTGGATTTTAGTTTAGTTTTTATGGTATGTGTTTATTCATAAGTGGAGACCTATGGTTAGAGCGCTGCATGAATTTTGGTATCAGAGTTCCAGATTTTTTGTGGCACTACATTGGAATTTTGAGTGATAAAAGCGTTAACATGTCTAATGTTTGTGGTAGCTTTCCCCGCATTCGGTTTGGCAACAGATTCCACACTCACTGCATGGTTCTTGGAAACACAACATTCGTGTTGTAGTGATGCCATAATAAATTTACTGGTGGGAAGACAAATTGCCAGGGATGAATCTTCCTGAATTACATAGTCGTTGTAGGACCAAATTGGCGTTGAGAAGGATTTGAAGCAAGTTTTAAGCGATCATTTATACTGGAGCGTGGCACTGGGAGTTGGATGAACGTTTGTATTCGCGTATGCAGCCAGTGATGAATAATTGACTCTTATTGCGATATGCAGAACGTAAGCCTGGCAGATTTATAAAGATAGATTAAGCCATGAAAGTTGCTGAGGAGGAGAAAGCGAATCTAGCAAACTTTCAATGGTCTGACATTTCTGGTCAACATAGCAGAGAGGCTGCAGAAAAGGAGAAAAGATGGTAAGGTTTTCCCTACGGCAAGTGTGCCAGTCACGAGATTGTCTCCCTCGGAGAAAGGGATTAATTTATTGTAATAACAACTAGAAGAGGCGAAGTGACATTCATTTTTAGAGGAGACTACATATCATTGCTTCAACAGAGAAATGAGGTTCGAACTGCAAGGTACTGTGTCACTGCATATGTTTTAGAATTAAATATTGCTTTCTTCAAGGAGTTGGCAATACCTCAAGGAGCCATGGTTTAGTATATCCATGTTGTAAACAGCGTGAAAGCCTCTACAACACTGAACGTTGACTAGTTGGTCAACTTGTCGTGTGAGGACTTACTGCGTATCCTGGACACATACTTCGCCCATAATTCCTAGGCCAAAACATGTGTGGTGCTAGTATCTCATTTATATCGTCCACGTAATTTCTACTAATATTTTTTTTTTGAAGAACCAAATAGAATATGCATACATCATTTCGAAGTTCGCGTCCCATTTGCTGGATAACAAAGGCAAAGCTTGAGGAGACCCTTTGCAACATGGTTAAACACAAAGCTAATTTGTCACGAGATGGGTTTGCTTTGCATCAATTTGAGGGCATTGGAATTTTGAAAAAGTTAGATTTTGTGGAGAAATATTATTCTACGAGATGTATTTTCAGTAATGATTGGTCTACTGATCTTGTTTCTCCCATCAAAACTATGTTTTATTTATTCGGAGGAGAAGTTTTCCAAGCATCTACATAGAGAGTCATGATTGAAAACCTATGTGAGATATGGAGACAACATGGAGTACGTAAATTCTGGTGTTTGCAGACAGCGTAGACAACATTCAAGTGAAGGTGAATTAATTTTTACTTTGGTAAGTTGGTACATTACGTGAATATATGTGAAGGTTTTATAAAATGCTCATGAACGCAAATAAGTGGATGAGAGAATAAGTGCATTATTTTTACATATGGTAGTGTTTTGTATTCAAAATTATATTTCCATATTGCATATACATAGACTATAAAGGAAAGAGTTTTGTAATTTTAAGTGGAGGTATAAGTTGAGAGCTATGAGGGATTTATATAAGACTTTGTAAAGAAGTATTGTTCTTTGATTTAAGTATTTCTGTAAAGAGTGATTTCATAATAATGTCAGGAGTTTGAGGACATGAGTCATAGTATTGAAAAAGTTCAAGGAAGGAAGGATATCAAAGGTTAAAAGGTCAATGTTTAAGTTATAGATTTTGATTCAAGAGTTAAGTACACCAAGATACATTAATGTAAAAGTTTAGAGTCAAAAGAAAATTGAAGTCAAGTTAAAGGTGATTGTAATGGGTACATGATCAACGGATTTCGACACCCAAATTTTGGTCATTGTAAAAATAATTTGAAGGAATATTGGAGCACAAAGGAGTGCTCAAGAATAAGGTTTAAGTGAAGTGAACCATTGACCAATTTCAGAGGAAATAACTTGGAAAATTGAATCAATTGCAGATTATAGTGAACAAGGTGAAGTTCATGACGGAAGATGCAGATTCCAGATAAAGGACATGATAATTCCATGGCGATTGCCATTGTTGATGAAGAGAGATGGATTGTTGAATTAAAGGTACAACTTGATTTGTTACCAGAGCTATTACAAAGAAAAAGACATGAATGGGTAATAAAGTGAACAGTTAGATGGCCAATCCAACAATTGATGGAAAGAAGGCTGAAGCACAAACTTAAAGTTTTAGAAGAAAATAAACTCCACACAAACATATATATTTGTGAACTAGAGCAAGGATCGTTGCTTGGTGATAATGATGATGAAACGAATGTGGGTTCGATTCCCATAGATGACACTATAGATTATTCACAAGACTAGCATGGAGACGTGAAGATAGATTTATCTGTCAAACCTCATGTTTTGAAATCTAACCATTGGTGTGTGCATGCAGGATATGTTGCTGAACAAAAAATTGATAAAGACATGAAGCAAGTTGCCTATGAATTGGAAAATGATGGGGAAAATGTCAACATGAGAGATATTGGAGCAAAGTTAAAGTTCATAGAAGAATTGTTGGAAAATCGAAAGTTAGAGTCTGACAATAGACCTTGAAATCAAGAAATCTGGTGCAATTAAAGTGTAGAGATCGACAATAAAGTTCAACAAACAAACAATAATGTACACCAACCAGAAAAAAGTTAGATATTGAAATCTAAGAAATGAAGAAGCTGATGTCGAAATAATCTCAAAAGATGTCCATTAAACAAAGAAAAAGCAAGGATAACAATAAGATACATTTGACTGCACAAATATACATCATCAAAAAGGGAGGACAACTACAACATAAAGTTTGGAAGCGTGGAAGATGAAATAAGAAACTCACAGAACATCAACAATATGACAAAGCAATTAATCAGTGACATACCAAAGTTGATGCAGGAGGTTGATCGAAATAAGGTGGTAGTCTTAAAAATAGACTATTGGTTACTTTATAACCAATAAGATGCATTCCAACGGATTTTGTACGTGGCTTACCTTATCCTGAGGGTCCCACTTTTCTCCTAAACTTGTTGGTCTCACGTTGACTTTCCCTTTCTTAAACAAGTGCTTCACTCCACATCCTTGATCTCCTCTCTCTAGATCTAATGATCATCACTCACTTCGATCAACAAAACAATTTGGTGATCCTCCACCATTGATCAAAGCGCACTTGATCCAATAGTTAATGGCGATATCGAGTGAGCCACTTACATGAGGATTACCCACCCGATAAAGAAGTTTTCTCTCTCTACCTGAGTGCTACATGTCAATTGGTTAATGGAATCGGGTGACCACCTCAAATTACCACTTACCACTTTTCTTTTGCCCAATAACAACATTCGGTCATAAAACCCGCTTTTCCAATACAACCCATGTGCATTAACTCAAACTTAAATAAAGCGCTTCATAAATATTTTAGCGCTTAATTCAAATATTAACCATTAACTCTAAATGACCGTGATTAATGATAAACACATAAACACTGAGATTTACAATTAAAGTGTGAAAATAGAGAAAATACCCGGTTAAGTTTCAAAATGCAGATACACAGAGGTAAGAGAGAGTATGCGCCACGAATTAACACATAGATTCACACTGAATCAATTTCTTCATTATAATATAAGTTATAGAGTCTTGGCCCTCTCTGCTCAATTATAGCAATTTATTTGACCTCTGTCTCAATCTCAAAACCCTATCTATCACTCAAACTCTCGCCTCTCACTTAATTCTCAATCATCTCAGTTAATCCCTTTCCATTAAATTCTCTTCTCTTTTATTAGTCAAATCCTATTCGAACTGCACTAACAACTTGATCTCTATTTTAATCAATCTAACAACCAAATCTCTATTTTTAAGCTCTTTTATACACCTACGCTAACAACTTATCCCTTAGTCTAAAATAATACAATTTTCTGATTATTACAATGATGAAGTAAAGATCATTTTCAATAGATCCAACCCTCTCTACCAAAACTGAGTTTTTACCACTCAGGTCAATGAAATTCAGCTCATTTAGCTAGAACATGTTAACAAACAATCACATTGCTGGCTAAGTCCAGATGCTTTTGCATCAGACTCTCGGGGAAGAAAAGAATCACCCTTAAGACTTTCAGCGTTTAATCCATACTTTTTCAACTCTTCTGTTGTCAACCAACTAGCACCCTCCACTGATTGTCCTTTCCATTTGACTAAATATTGAAAATAAACTCGTCCTCTCATTATTTTGGATACTTTTTTCTCCAAAACAACTTCCACCTCTTTCTTAACCGTCTTTGGAATTTGTTCTTCCTGGTTCAAAGTTTGAATTTCATCTTCTGTAGTTTCCTTTTGTAGCTCTGTCTCTGTCTCTTTGCATGGATACAAATCTACAAAATTCAAGATAGGTGATATTCCAATCCCTTCTAACAATTCAATTTTATAAGCATTAGTTGAAAACTTTCTTACAATTCTACATGGCCGTATCTTTTTAATTTTTAGTTTATTGTAAGTCTTAGCAAGAAACCTTTCTTTCCTTAAATACATCATCACTAAATCTCCCACTTGGAATTATTTTTCTCTTCTTTTCATGTCAACTCTTTGTTTGTATTTTCCACTGCTTTCCTATATTCTACCGTTGACATCTTCTTGTAGTCTTTGCATCTTCTTTGCAAACTCTTCAGCTTTTGCACTTCTTGTCTCCTATTTACCCAAATTTCTGAGCTCATACACACCTATTGGATTTATCCAAAAAACAATCTAAAATGGACACATTCCAATACTTCGGTTTGGAGTGTCATTGTAAGCAAAGTCAGCCTGAGCTAGTGCTAAATCCCACTGCTTAGGATTTTTATACCCTAAACTTCTCAATATGTTTCCCAAGCTTTTGTTTACAAATTCAGTTTATCCATCTATTTGAGGATGGTATGTTGAACTGAACCTAATGTTAACACCTAGTTTCTTCAAAAGAGTTCCACAAAAATGCCCTACAAACTCTGTATCTCTATCAGACACAATACTTACAGGCAATCCATGTAATCTCACAATTTATGAAAAAGACAGATTAACAATATGTGTTGCATCCCTAGTCTTCATACATGTAATGAAATGTGCCATCTTGGAAAATCTGTCTACCACAACGTAAATGTAATCATTCCCCCTTTGCGTTTTAGGTAACCCCAAAACAAAATCCATGCTAACTACATCCCATGGTCGGTTTAGTATTGGTAATGGCTGGCACAATCCTATATTTTGGCTTCTCTATTTAGCATGCTGACATATCCCGCACTTCTCAACAAATCTCTTAACGTAAGTCTACACCTTTGGCCAATAGTGAAAAGTATTTACCTGAGCAAAGTTTTGTCTTGTCCAAAGTGACCAGTTAATCCTCCACTGTGTTTCTCCTTCATTATGTTTTCCCTTGTACAACATTTGGTAATGCACAACTTGTTGCCTTTAAACAATAAACCTCCTTGGCTAAGACAATCTAACCACTAACTTCTATTATGAACTATTAGGTTTTGTATTGTTGTATAAATATTTTTGAAATCTTCATCATCTTTATACATTTCAACCATTTCTTCAAATCCTACAACATGAAATTTTAGTTCTTGCATAAAGAAATTTACCCTGCCTAAAGCATCAAAAACATTGTTCAACTTACTTCTTGTGTGTTTTATAATAAAGGTAAAGCTCTGCAAAAACTCTACCAACTTGGCATGTTTCTGGTTCAATTTTGGCTCGTTATTTATGAACTGTAATGTATGATTGTCAGAATACAATATAAACTCATTTGGTAGAAAATATGTCTCTATTTTTTTAAGGCTTGTACAATAGCATAAAAAATCTTTATCATAAGAAGGATAATTCTTCTTAACTTCATTTAATTTCTCAGTATAGTATGCTATTGGTCTCCGATCCTGACTCAAATCTGCTCCAATTTCAACTCCACTATCATCTGTTTCAACCTGAAATACTTTTTCAAAACCAGGTAAATCTAAAACTAGTTTCTCTTTTATTTTTCTCTTTAGCAACTTAAAATTCTTGTCTACTCCTTTTGTCCACTTGAATGGCTAATTAGTCTCCTTGATTGTTTCAAGAATTGGTGCACAAATCTGACTAAAAACTCTAATAAATTTCTCATAAAAACTTGCAAGACCATGAAAACTTCTTACCTCAAATATATTCCTTGGAATAGGCTAGTTCCAAATTTCTTGGACTTTCTTTGGATCCATTTTCAACACTTCTTTAGAAACTACAAACCCCAAGTAAATTATTTCTTCTTTCATGAAACTATATTTCTTCAGATTTATCAGTAGTTTCTCTTTTTGCAGAGTTCTTAGAACCAATTTAAGATGATTTAGATGTTCTTCTTTACTTCTACTAAAAACTAGAATATCATCAAGATAAACAATAACAAACTTGCCTATGTATTCCTTCAAGACTTCATTCATCAATCTCATGAATGTGCTAGGTGCATTAGTGAGTACAAAAGGCATCACTAACCACTCATACAACCCATTGTTTCTTTTAAATTTAGTCTTCCATTCATCTCCTTCTCTAATTCTTGTTTGATGATATCCACTCTTCAGATCTAATTTGGTAAAATACTTTGACCCACTCAAACAATCCATCAAATCATCCATGCATGAGCTGAATTTGAAACTACTTGAAAAATGTTTGCAGGGTATTCAATTCAGTAGTAAACATGTTTAAAAGATTCCCATGTCTTGCAATAAAGAAACAAATGAAATTTTCAACTGTTCATGATCCATTCAAGCATAGCAGAATTATTTCCTTTTACTGTTTAACACATTAAAATGAATTTTTTCTGCAAAATAAATCAACCACATATGCAAAAGAAGTTGATGAAGCAGTTCTCCCCTCCTGGGCTATGTCTGCTGGGTCCAAGGCTTCCAAATGGGTCAGTCCTCATTTTAATTAAATGCTCAAAATGAATTTACAGCTGAATAGAAGTCTCTACAGGTGAAATAGACTATAAAATCGGATTCAGAACACATGAATCCTTCAGGATTAACTGCTGGTTCACCTCCAATGGATAGCTGCAACCTGAAACAGTTCTCACAATATTGGGCCCTAGTGGCTCCTTGAACTTCCACAGCTCCGAAACCTATGCAAATGAACTCTGACGGTTGAAATACCTATGCCAATGGCTTCAGAACATCTAAAATACTCAAAAAAAAAAAAAAACGTCGAAAACCGCCTTTCCTAGCCAAAGTTATGGCCATTTAATGATAACTGCCAGTTTCCCCTAAAAAAACTCCAGCTAACTTTAGTTAAGTTCCGCCAATTATGGCGGGACCGCCAAATTTGGTGCTCCACCAAATAATCCGCCAACTGAAACTGCAGTTTAACTGACCAAAATTTCTACATGTGATCACGTTGAACAACTCGACGGTTATCCTTGGAATCCGTGCCAACTGTTTGGTTATGGCCCTGGTTTCGGGCGCTTGGTCATATGGGATGGGGGCTGGCCCTTTGGGGCTGGCCCCCTTCATTTCCCTCCACTTGAAATTTAAACCTTTTAAATGTTTTTCACCACTATTCTAACAACTCTGCCATCGTGGCCTAACGGTAAGGCGTTGGCTTCATGCAAGGTAGGTCGGGGGTTCAATCCACAACCCCACCATAATTTTGATATGTGCCACCATTGCTTACGTCACCTGAGCCACGTGGCAGCCTCCAGGCTTGCCACGTGGCGACTTTTGATTGGCCCATTCAAAGGAATATTCCATGGAATATTCCCAAAGAATATTCTGTGGAATATTCTTTTTTTTAATTTTTTTTTGAAAATTCAAAAATTAAGGGTCATTGGGCGATTTTGTTTTTGACGTAACTTTCACATACGGCGACCGTTTTTCGAACCATTTGTGGCGCCGGAATCGGGAGGACGAGCTCTATCCGGTTGTTTAGGTTTGAGCCAATTTTGACTACTTTCAATTTTGAGCATTTTTATGACACTTTGGACTGAGTACTATTGGTACAACACATGGACTAAAACTCTCTCTGATTAGTCCCTTATCCATTATTTCTTACACTTGTTTTCCAACTTCTGAATTCTCTCGAGGTGTTAATCTATATGTTGCTTTGTTTCGAAAACTTGCTCCTAGTATTAGATCCATATGATGACTAATGCTCCTGATTGGTGGTAATGCATTTGACAACTTATCCAAAATAATATAACCAAAATCATTGAACAAAGTTTTTATTTCTTCATGTAAATCATCCAAGTTTGTAGAAGTTAAAATTACCTTAGGTTTGCCTGTGACAACAAAAAGAATTTCTTCACCTTTTCCAACCTCTTGCAACAACTTCTTTCCACTCATCAGCATAACACTGTTTCCAGGTGCTCCTTTGTCAGCTTCATCCTTCAATGGCAGAAATGTATGTTTATTTCCATCCTTCTCTAGAGTATAAGTATTTTTCCTCCCATCATGGATAACTTTCCAATCAAACTGCCAAGGTCTTCCTAGCAATACATGATATACATCCATTGGCATACAACACACAATATCACATCTTTATAAGTACCAATCTATATCTCTACCTTTCATTGTTATTTCACAATAATTTGATGTCCTTTCTACAACCACGACACTCTGTAAGGAGTAGGGTGTATTGTATTTACTAATCCTAGCTTGTCCACCATCTTTGTAAAAATAAGGTTATCAGTGCTTTCATTGTCAATTATCACTTTACAACATTTACCTTTGGATTTGCATGTGGTTCTGAATAAACTCTTCCTCTAAGTTGGTTCTCCAGTCTCTTTCTCTGCCTTAATCAACACCCTTTTCAAGAATAGGGATTCGCCTACTTCAGGGGATTCTTCCTTTTCTGTAATTTGAGGTGTTTCTTCCTTTGCCTCAGCCACATTCACATTCCTCTAACTTGTTGTTCTATATGAGGACAGTCCCATGATCAATGTCCCCATTCTCCACATGTGTAACACCAAATATCTCTTCCTTGACCTCTTCCTCTGGGCACAAACCTTCCTCTATTAAAATCTCCCCTTTGTAGTGGTCTACTACTTGAACTTCCTTCTCCACTCTGATGTTGTTGAAACCTTGGTCTGGTAGTTCTTTTACCACTTACTGAACTTTTCCCTCTATTCCTCTGGATTTATTTTCTTAGCATCTTCTCTTCTGCCTCCAAACCTGCTTGATAGGCATCTTCAATGGTCTTTAGACTCAACAATATGATCTCATCTTGTATGTCATATCTTAAGCCATTGATATATATGGCTACCTTCTCCATATCAACATCTACATGTCCTGCTCTAATACTCAATCTATAAAACTCTTCTGTATATTATTTAACATACATTCCTTTTTGCTTGAAATTCTGTACATGTTTTAAAAGATTTAACTTATAATATTTTGGCATAAATTTAGCTTTGATTTTACTCTGTTTTATCCCATTGCTTGATCTTGGACTTTCGTTTTCTTGTTCTGGATTTTTGTAGTTCATCCCACCAAATAGTTGCATGACCCTTCAATCTGGTAATTGAAAATTTCACCTTTTCTTTGTCATCAACCTCCTCATAGTCAAAATATTTATCCAATGAACTAATCCAATCCATTAGCTCTTCTCTATTGAGACTCCCTTCAGACACAGGAGTTTCCAACTTTGGTTTTCCACCTACTTTAGCCAACTTCTTGATAACTTTGGTAGTTTCATGTTCCTCCTCTTCTTCTTCCTCAAAAGATTCTTCTGCAGCACTGGAAAATCCTTCATCACGTGTTCTCCTCTAAGAAGTCTCCAATGTGTGCATCCTTGTACGTATATTCCCAATCTCCTCTAGCAGAACAACATTTGCTTTAGGTCTTCCTTTACCTATGCCAACTCCCCTCCTTGGCAGCATGTTTACTGCAGTCAAACTCAATCTCTGTGCTCTGATACCAAAAATTACACAGGAGGTTGATCAAAATAAGGTGGTAGTCTTAAACATATACTATTGGTTACTTTATAACCAATCAGATGCGTTCCAATGGATTTTGTACGTGGCTCACTTTATCCTGAGGGTCCTACTTTTCTCCTAAACATGTCGGTCTCATGTTGACCTTCCCTTTTTAAAACAGGCACTTCACTCTGTGCCATTGATCTCCTCTCTCCAGACCTATTGGTCATCACTCACCTCAATCAACAAAACAATTTGTTGATCCTCCACTGTTGATCAAGGCGCACTTAATCCAACGGTTAATGTCGATATTAGGTGAGCTACTTACATGAGGATTACCTACCTGATAAAGAGGTTCTCTCTCTCTCTCCACCCAAGTGCTATGTGTCAATTGGTTAATGGAATTGGGTGACCACCCCAAATTACCACTTACAACTTTTCCTTCGCCTGATAACCCCATTCATTGATAAAACCCGCTTTTCCAAAACAACCCATGTGCATTAAATCAATCTTAAATAAAGCGCTTAATAAATGTTTTAGAGCTTAATTCCAAGGTTACCCATTAACACTAGATGACCATGATTAATGATAAACACATAAACACTGAGATTTATAATTAAAGTGTGAAAAAGGGAAAATACCCTATTAAGTTTCAAAACAGAGATACACAGAGGTAAACAAGATTTTGCAGCAGGAATTAATACACAGATGCACACTGAATCAATTTCTTCAATATAATATAAGTTACAGAGTCTTGGCCCTCTTGTCTCAATTACAACAATTTATTTGACCTCTGTCTCAATCTCAAAACCCTATCTATCACCCAAACTCTCGCCTCTCACTCAATTCTCAATCATCTTAGCTAATCCCTTTCCATTACATTTTCTTCTCTTTTATGAGTCAAATCCTATTATAATTGCACTAACAACTTGATCTCTATTTTAATGAATCTAACAATCAAATCTCTATTATTAAGCTCTATTACACACCTATGCTAACACTAATTCCTTAGTCTAAAATAATACAATTTTCTAATTATTACAATAATGAAGTAAAGATAATTTTCGAGAGATCCAACCCTCTCTACCAAAATTGACTTTTTACGACTCAAGTCAATGAAATTCAACTCATTTAGCCACAACATATGAACAAACCATCACATTGGTGGCTAAGTTTGGATGCTCCTGCATCAAAAGTTTGGGATCTAGGCATAGTTTTATCATCTATTGAAGATTAATGGTTAGGAGACCATGATTCTCTTTTACCTAGGAAGTCACATGCTCTTTTACTTAAGGATTTAGTTTAGAAAGCTAGGATTTAATTAATTAATGTATTTTTCCTATAGTTTTTAGGAGGTAATGATAATTCTTTTAAATAGGAGAAGGTTAAAGATTATTGCGGAAAGTTTGAGAAGATTATCGATTAGTTATCTCTTATCTAGGGATAAAAGATAAAATGAGAGATGTTAGCGATCAAGAGAGATTTTTGGGAGTTAATTTAGGGATCTAGAACCTACCTTGGGTTCTAATCCATTTGTATAAATTAAGGTGAGCCTATGAGGCATGTAAGAGCTGGAAGCGCATGAGTGAGTGTGAGGAATGAAAGGACAATCATTGGGCCATGATTTCTCTTGTAAATATTTTCTTTAAGTAATTATTCTCATATTTTTATGTGCATACTTAGCATGTGGATTTCAGTTCAGTTTTTATGGTATGCATTTATTCATAAGTGGAGACCGATGGTTAGAGTGTGCCATCAATAGTAACAATAGGTTTTGCATTAACTTTTTTGGAAAAGACAACATGTTTTAATTTACAAGAAAAAAATAACTATTGAGTCAAATTTTCTTAAAAGAGTAATATGCATTTACATGCACAAAAATAATAATTACTGAGTTAGACTCTCTTGAAAAGAAATATGCAATTACATGTAAAAAAATAATGACAAATGTGTTAGAATTCTTGAAAGGAATATGTATTTACATATGAACGAAAAGAATAACTATTGTGTAGATTTATTCAAATGGAATATGTGTTTATAAGCACAAACTAATAGTTGATTGTGTTAAATTTATTGAAAATAAATGTGTGATTATTTTTATAGTTTCCTTAAAAGAACATGTGCTTATACACACATATTTAATAGTAATTTTGCTAAGCATCTTAGAAAATAATATGCGTTGATGTACACAAAAAAATATCCATAATGTTAGTTTTTCTTTAAGATAATATGTGTTTATGTACATAAAAAAATCAGTTAATTTGTTAATGTGTTTATATGTATAGAAGTAATTGTTGTACTGTTAGATTTCTTGGGAAGGAAATGTGTATTTTCATGCATGAGTATTAGCTATTTGGATAATAGTATGTATTTTCTTATAATAGCTATTATGTTATGTTCTTTTGGAAAATGACACGTATTTGCATGCGAAAAAGTCATGTTGAGGGGCTAGTTTCCTTTAGATAAAGATTATGTAATTGCTTGCACAAAGATCATAGTTAGTGTGTTAGTTTTTTTTTTTTGTAAGCTTGGAAGGACTAAATATTCATCATTTCCAACATCCAACCCCAATCGGGGGGATAGCACAATATTTGAACCCAAGATTTTTAATTTGGTGAGACTTCATTTCCATGGCCATTGCCAATTGAGCTACCCCAAGTGGAAACCGTGTTAGTTTCTTTTAAATATGGTACTTGTGGTGATTTTTATTTGGAAAAGAATGTGACGTGTGCAATAAATGATAGTTAGTGTGGTTTTTATATTTGGAAATATTTCCCTCTTTCGATGCGAAGAGATGGTCATAACCATGAAGGTTCCTATAACTCTTACTTTGTTCTTATGGGTAGTAGTAGAATGTAACCATTTTCCTTTCTCATGATACTTGTGAAGTAACTGAGCATGCCATGGATATATTTATGTACCTTATGCATGTGAGTTATGAATGGACGAAATGTGTGATAAACCTACATGTGTAAAGATAAACGTACATGTTTTGTGTGTTATGTACTTTTAATTAATGCATGTGTAGTGTTAATAAAACATCATGTCTGAATACTTTGTATGTGTTTAATTATGCACATGAAAAGACATTTGAACCATAATTAGCAAAGATTTGTTATTTGGATGTAATATTTTGCTGACAGTAGTGATTGCAGGAAAGGATTATAAAATCATGCAAAGGATGAATTATATTTAACGTTAAAATAGGAAAATAACTAGTGGTCCATGAAAATTGAAGAAATGGTAGTTGTAGGACAATCCACTTATGGGAAGAAGTAGGCAATAAAGACATTGTCCAAGGATTTGTGGGTAAATGATATCATGATTAATGTAATAGCTTATATCTAGTTATTGTGTATTTAAGATGATATTTCTTTGTAATATTTTATGAAAATAGTCAAGGGATGGATTGCCCTATATCCATTGATTGAGGGGTTCACATCCTCTCGAAACATTTAATAACATTAAACATTTTTTGGTTTTTCCCTACAAGGTTTTCAAGGTATACCAGCGTATAATGTGTTTAGTGGTGTGTTTTCCTATTCTCTCATACTAATGATGTTTTCTCCTTGCATGACATGACCTTTACATTTTCAAGTATGTTATTAACTAAGTTAGTTAAAAGAATCACAAAAATGATGCAAGGTTTTGACATGAAGTTTATGCTAATATGCTACAACAACTGTTGTTATGTTATGTTACTTATTATTCCATTCCTAAAATTACTCTATGTAATGATGAATATTTTATTTAATGGTCAATGAAGGAACACGGAATAAATAATTCAGAAAGTTACATGCTAGTAAATTTGTAAAAAAATTCTAATCTTATGCATTCTTACATGAGGTTTAGCGAAGGAAGTTACAAGTGGTACCAGAGAAAAAGGTTGTAGCATTGGTGCCTTTGGGGAACCAATAAGTAGAAACGAACTAGACGTATGATACTAGTGGGAATCAACTTAGTTATGATTCTAACAATTACATAACGATGTATGCATTAGACTACATTTGACATGAGATGCATGATTCATGTTAATAACAATTTTAAGAATAGTTTGTTTTAAAAATTGTGTGCATCATATTTGAATCTTATGCTAATAAAAGACAATAAAACTTATGTTGCATTTATGGATAGTCTTGAGCACTCACTAGCGATAGTGTGGAGTAATTACTAGCCATTGCATGCATACTCTTATAATAATGAATAATGGTGCATTTAAAGGAAAATAATTAAGTTACAAAGTACTTCTTATAAAGAATGAATGCATGTATTGATTTGTGTGTTAATGAAATAATGTAGAAGGTAAGGGGTTTTCATGGAAGAGGAAAATATGTTTTTTTAGAAGACATTGTAAGAACCCCTTTAGATGTTAAAGATAAAAAATGAGTCAAGTGGGAATACATGACTATAATGGTTAAATAACGATTGAGTCTTGTCGTGGATTTTGATTCATTTTAATATGGTTGGTTGCATTGGTTATTTATTATTACATGACTACCTGTTAAAGTTATAAGCATAAACTAATTTTGATTAAAGATTATTGTAATTCTTAAATACGTGGTTGTGGTAGTTTACTTCATGTTGCTTCTCTGTTGGTAACAATGTAGTGTGGAAGTTAGGGATATTTGCATTTTCACAATAATTGTTACAAATAATTACACATTAATGATAAATCAATGCTAAAATATTTGCATAAGCTTTTATGTATAAGAAAACTATATGCAAGAAAACAAGGATGATTGCAAAAGCGAATAGTTGTTTAAATGATGCAAATATATGATTGCAAGTTCTCGAAAGTTACAAATAACTTAGATCATGTGACGATAGTGTTGTGAAAATCAATGATTTAATAGAAATACGATTTTATGTCAATACCTTTGGATTTACTTATGAACATGCACAAACGATAATTGGAACGATGAGGACAATGAAGAATATTTTGTATTATTATAATATACTGAAACATATGAGATAGATTATTCATGTTCTACTATTTTAATGATAGAAGTAGTAGTAATGAGATGTTAGTGATTATGTTGTTTGTTCAAACCTTATAACTTTATAAGTTGATGATTCGATGATTATTTTAGCTAGTATGCATCCTATAAATATGTTACTTACATATTCTAGAAATTCATCGAGTGTGTGTGAATACTAGGGCGACTTTACAATAAATCTATTTACTTAAGTCTATTGTGATCTTGAAATGAAGTGTCTCCATTGTCATCTCTAAATCGAATATGGATGTTGTTGGAATTTGTTGGCATTACTAGATTATTTAACCAAGAAAAGGTTTGTGTGATTGACTTGCATTTAGTAATGCTACATAATGATTTTTCATTAGATGCATACTCGTAAACAACATGCCATTTTTCATGAGTTAGAATTGTGGGGATACCAAGGATTAATTGTTTTCAAAAAAATAACATCATCAAAGCTATTTTTAAAGTTCCCTTGATGTAGCCTTGTTTCTTATGCATGGAAATGATTTATGAAATATGGATAAGACCAATATCTTTCTACTATGTCAAAATAATGAGAACGTTTATGCATGTGAAATGCATCCTGAATGTATTAGACAAAATGTTTTGCGAATAATAATATTTTGTAGAAGGAATGGTTATATTAAAAAACAATTGTGACTAATGTTTCTAATGTGATTAAATGGGGCAACTTAATGGTAGCATAAGAACCCATGAAAGGGAGGATGTTGCAATATTATTTGCAATTTTAAATAAGAAGGTATAATTTGATGATATACAATATATGGTAATGCTCTTTCTAAATTTCATATTGATTATTAAGTGGAAAATTTTGAAATAAACACCATCTATATGATATTATATTTCAGTTATGATTTCTTGTCAAATTTACTTTTACAGATTATTGGACCCATGCTAAAGGTTATGTATGAATGCATGATGTACACAAATATTCCTTTTTCTTAAATGTTAATGTGTATATGGTCAGTTATGTAAATTACATTGGGAAAATGTGCCTAAATGAATTTTACATGCCATACAATTATGGGATGGTTATGAAAGGCCCAAGGAGGGCTATGGGTTGATGGCAATTTCGTACCCAAATTTCCTCTCACTAGAAAAAAAATGATCTCAGTAAGGGTAATGAGTTAGGAAATATGGTGAGAGGGAAAAACTATTGAGGCAACTTTGTTGGTTTTGGAGCCCATTGGAGGAGGCCCAAAGAGGGAGTTGTTGAGCTTTAAATTCGTCATACATGGGATGTTTTTAGAGGAATAGGTAGGACATTTCGAAGAAGAATCATTTATTAGAACTTGTATGGTCATTGGTATTTAAGAGTTGAACATGGTATAGTCAATGGAATTCCATACTGAACCCTATGTGTCAATGGAGTTCTAGGCTAGACCTAGTGTGGTCAAATATCCCTAGATGGACCTAGTATCATCTATGTCAAAGAACTATTCTCGTTGTGGAAATGACTCAATATGGTCGTGGAAACCAATTCCCATTGGTTTGGAGGAGAATTAGTTTTCTAACTAGGGTTAATATAGCCGAACAATTTAACTAATCAGATAAGTTATGTGTTAAAAATGAATTTTCTATATGATCATGTAGCAATTTTATGTACATCTGGGTAGGAAAGGAGCCTAGTGCTAGAAAAGGAATTACTAGAACTGTAGTTCATTTATTGTATTAGTAATATTTTCAATGTCTTTAGCAGGGGCTAATAAAGTATTCACTTGGTGAAGTTATTGATCATTTCGATGATTAGAGAGCTAAGTACTCTATAAGTACTTATAGAGTACTGTGTGGATGTTTTTAGTTAACGCTACGGTAGTATGCACTTGACGCAGTTATTGATAGTTTATGTTATTAGAGAGATATGTTCTCTCTTAGTACTTGTTGAAGTATTGTGATTAAAGTATCATATGACACTTCATAAAAAATTAATTATTGAAAAAATTTGTGATTATGATTATTATATTGACATTGTCGATCATGTTTTGGAGATTTATTTCTTGGAGGCTATTAAACAACCTTATATTATTATTGTTGGGTTTTCAAACCACTCTTAGTGTTCTTTCCATAACTAATAAACCACCTCTATTATTTTCTTTTTGCATAACGTGACCATGGTTTTCAAGAGTAATTGGTAAGTAACAATAAGATGGTATAAAGATTATTTTGTGTTCCTTTCAAATTTAATAATGGATAAATACTTAAAAGTAAATTTCTATGTTAGCTATAAATGCTTATTGTTATAGATAAAAACATTATATTTCTTATGGGAATAAAATCCTTGAAGGGAAGGATCCACTTTTGGTTGTCTACATTTTTAAATCATAAGTAGAAGTTATTGATGAACACTGAGGATGATGTTATATTTAAAGGGAGAGCATGTAATATTCATATCTATAAAACTCATGTATTTACATGAATGAAAAATGTTATTCAAGAATTAGTTGGAAAATTAAATTATTTTGTATAATGAAACTTTCATTCTTTATTCGACATGGATCAATTTTTCATGTCCAATTAGGAAGAGGAAGAAATTGGGTATTATGGTTAGTTACTCTCTTTTAGGCCCATACCTCCTCCAAAACTGAAATGTGTGAAAGGAGATTAGAATTTTGAGCCACCAAAGTTGTGCATGGCTGGTAGGAAAAGGTGCAAACATCCATGCTCATATTTCTATCCTCCACACTCACCTAGCGATGCTTTATGCTCAACTAAAGTAGACATACTATGACATTTTTGGTGTTCAAAAAAATTCTTTCCACTACAAATTCAATGTGGTAGTCACATATATTCTGGGTAATTTTCTAGAGGGAGTAACATACAATGATGTTATTCTTGTTCTATTTGGTAATTCAAAAACATTGGAAAATATTAGTGCAAAACCACGGTGCAAATAAAAGAGGAAGAATCATGTATGAATGTAATTTCAATGGTAGCAATTTGTGGTGGGTCAATGTAATGACACAAAAATACTTTAATAAGCTACCTCATAATTGACATTATCCACGAAGAGAAGATACATGTCATTGTACCATGCCAAAGAGATAGTAACTATGTCAATTGGTGGAAAAGCATATTTTTTTATATGCTACTTCTTTAAATGAAAGTATGTTTATATTTCTCAGAGAAAGTATCTATTATGTTTTAAAAGAACATACATTCATATGCATGGTAACAATAAATATTGCACTAGTTTCCTTGGAGAGGGGAACATGTTTGAATTTACAAAAAAAAAAGAATAGCTAGTGAGTTATATTTTCTTAAAATATAAATATGCATTTACATGGATGAAAAGATCAACTATTGAGTTGGAATGCCTTGAAAATAAATATGAAATTACATGCAAAAAAAAGAATGAAAAATGTGTTAGAATTATTGGAAAAAGTATGTATTTACATATGCATGAAAATAAATGTCATTGCATAGATTTCTTGAAAATGAATCTATGTTTATAAGTGAAAACAAATATTTGACTATGTTAAATTCATTGAAAAGAAATATGTGATTAGTATTCTAGTTTCGTCAAAAGAACACACGATTATACACTTATAGGTAATAGTCATTTACCTAAGTATATTGGAAAATAATATGTGTTCAGGAACAAAAAACAATAGACATCATGCTAGTTTTTAGTGAAGAGAACATGTGTTTGTGTACATAAAAAGATAAGTTAATGTGACAGTGTGTTTATATGCACAAAAGAAACACTTACTACATTAGATTTCTTGGGAAGGAGATGTGTATTTGCATACATAAGAGAATAGTTAATGTGTTAAAGAGATAAGTATTTACATGCACAAAATTAATATCCATTATCCTATATTTGTTTTGGAAAAGGGTATGCATTTGCATACACAAGAATAATATCTATTGTTAGATTTTTTTAATAGATTATGTATTTGCATGCCAAAATAATAGCTATTTGGAAAACCATATGTATTTACATAAAATAATTATTGCGTTAGGTTCTTTTGCAAATTGACACACATTTTCATGTGAAAAATCAATAGTTGAGGGGCAAGTTTCTTTTGGCTAAAGTTTGTGTAATTGCATGCACAAAGATCCTAGTTGATATGCTAGTTTATTTTAAATATGCTAGTTACAATGGTTTTTATTTAAAAAAGAATGTAACTTGTGCAAGAAATGATAGTTAGCATTTTGTTAATATTTTAAAATATTTACCCCTTCTTGTGTGAAGATATGGTGATAACCATGAAGGTTCTTATAATTTTTAACATGTTCTTGTGAGTAAAAGTAGAATGTAATTATTTTCCTTTCTTATGATACATGTGAAGTAGGGATAAGTGAGCATGACTTGTAGATATTTATGTACCTTATGCATATGGGTTTTGAATGGAACGAGATGTTTGATAACCATACATTTGTTGAGATAAATAAACATTTTTTTTTTCTTATGTAATTTTAATTAATGCATGTGAAATTTTAATAAAGAGGCATGTCTCAATACTTTGTATGTGTTTAATTATGCATATGAAAAGACATTTCAAGCATAAATAGAAAAATATTATTATTTGGATGTCAAATTTTGTTGATATTAATGATTGTAGGAAATTATTGTAAATTCATTTGAATGATAAATTATCTTTCACAGTATGGTAGGAAAAAAAACTCATGGTCCATGCTGATTGAGGGAATATAATCTAGCAATTTATGGTGTATATACGATGATATTTATTTGTAAGATTTTATTGTAATGTCAAAATATGGACTCACTTACAATCATTGAGTGAGGTGTGAACACTCTCTCGAAACATTTAATAAAATTAAACATTTGTTGGTTTTACCGTATAGGGTTTCCAATGTATATCTGTGTTCAATGTGTTCAATGGGGTTTCTTCGTATTGTGTGATTCTATTGATGTTGCTTCCTTGCATGACATGAAATATACATTATCAAGTATGTGATTAAGTAACTTAGCTAAAAGAATAAAGAAAAGGATGGAAGGTTACAACAAGAAGTTTATGTTAGATGCTATAACAATGGTTAGTATGTTATGTAAGTTAGTATTCCATTTCTAAAGTTACTCTATCTAATTATGAAGATTTTTATCTACTAGTCAATGAATTAATATGAAATAAGTAATTGAGAAAGTTACATGCTAGTAAAATCTGTAAAAAAATTCTAATCCTTTGTGTTTTTACATAAGGTTTACTAGGGGATGTTTAAAGTGATAATGCAGGAAATGGTTACATAACTGACACTTTTCGGGTATCGATAAGTGGAAAAAAGTAGAGGTATGATGCTAGTGAGCATCAACTCTACTATGATTCTAACAAATTACATAACTATGTATGCGGTAGAATACATTTGACATGAGATGCACGATGCATGTTTAACAACATTGAAGAATAGTAAGTAGTAATGTTTTCTTTAAAATTGTGTGTATTCCATTTGAACCTTACCTTGATAAAGGAAAATAAAACTTCTATTGACTTTACGGACAATTTTGAACACTCGGTGGTGATAGTGTGGATTAAATATCAACCTTTAAATGCATACTCTTATAATAATTTGTAATGGTGCATTTAAAGGAAACTGATTAAGTTACAAGGAATTCAATATAAATAGTGAATGCATGTATTGATCTGTAAGATAATGAAATAATATAGAAGGTAAGGATTGTCTTTGACGAGGATAATAGGATGTTTCAAAAGACATTTAAAGAAATCCTTTAGATTTTAAGGATAAACAATTATTCAAGTGGGAAGATTTGTAATTAATGGCTAACTGACAATTGAATTATGTCATGGATTATTTAGTATTGCGTGATAACTATTAACCTTATAACAATAAATTGGTTTTGATTAGAGATTATTTTAAGTTGTAAACAACTTATTATGGTAGTTTACTTGTTGCTAGTATGTTGGTGTAATATCTCTTTATTTTTGAAATGATTCTTTGTATTTTTTAGACTCGATCATTTTAGGTTAGATGGAAAAAAACCAAGATTTGTGTAAATGCAAGAAACATAGTAAATTTTTTATGTAATAAGTAATTCTTATTAATAATAAAAAGATTGAAGTCACTTGGGAATTAGACACTCGAGTAAGAGATTCTCTCTCTCTCTCTCTCTCTCTTATATATATTATAATATACTATCATATATATATATATATATTATATATATATATATATATAATATATTATATAATATATATATATATATAATATATATATAATGATGAGATCAAAATAATCTTCCACATATAATATTTAATAGATGGGAGAAAAAGATTCATTAAATCCCGGAGGTGGGCAAATATGGTAAGGAGAGGAAGGAATAAAGCACCACAAGAGAGAAAGCGAGCTTTAATGAAAAAGGAAAGTTGTATTTTAGAACCTCAAAAGCAGGATGCCACTAAGGAAATAAAAAATTATTATGGAGGAAAAGGAGATAAGAGTATTTATTGAAGAGAGGAAGGTTTTTTCCATTCATCTCTTTGGAAAGTATTCTCATCTTAGGGGAAACTGGAGTGGGATACTTTTAACGATGGAAAATTATCTTGAAGTTTAAAACAATTATGAATATCACTAGTCCTAATAATGAATACTATCAATTTTATTGATATATTATAAATTATTAAAATTTATAATTAATATAGGATATAATTCTCTATATAAGGTTAGTGATCTTTAAGGTAAAATAATTTTATATTGTAAAATTTGGGTGAATCATTTTTTGAAAAAATGGAAATTGACTGTTATGAAACCAGCTCAAGAAAAGATAGAAAAGATAGAAAAGATAGATCAACGCCTTAGAATTTAGCCTCCTCGAGGGGCAACCTACTTTTCATTACATAAATGAACAATTCTTGGATGATTCAAATGACAAAACCTCCTTTCTGTATCTAGGAGTCTAAGGAGTCACAATATAACCCAGCGGACCTAACAATAATAATATAAAGCCACAAAAATAACAATAGAGGGATTCTATGTGGCACAGTAATAACAATATGGGGATAATAGGGGCACAACAATATTAATACGGGGTACAACTATAATAGTAATGGGGTAATCACTAGTATTATAGCGACCCAACATGCCCCTCTCCTTCAACAAAGTGTTGTCCTTAATGCTTGAGAAGTTCTGGATGCTTCTATATAAAATTCTCATCCTCCCACGTGGAATCTTCAGTGCATAAGTTATTCCACTTTATAAGATACTCTGAAATTGATCGATTTCATAGCTATCGAGTTCTTGTTTCTGCGTCTGCTTCCAGTTCCAATATAATTTTTCCTTCCTCGTCAAGTTCTGGCAATATTGTTTAAACTGGGAGCTTGTCACCTATAACCTTCTTTAAACATGAAACATGGAAAACTGGGTGCAATCGAGAAGCTGCAGGAAGCTCCAATTTGTATGCCATAGTACCAATCTTTTGCAACACCTTTTATGGACCATAATGCTTTGGTGATAATTTATTATCCTTCTTAGCTTGCTTGAGGGACATTTCCTTATATGGTTGTAGCCGTAGGAATACCGAATCACCTACATCAAAACTTCTTTCGCTGCAATGTTGATCTACCTGTTGTTTCATTCTATTCTTTGCCAACATGAGGTTATCCATTAAGAGTTGGAGGACTTGTCATTGATGTTCGATGTGATGTTCCACTTCTTGAACCTTAGAAATTTCTGTTAAATATGATGTGATGGATGGTGGCTAGTACCCATAAAGTGCCATAAATAGGATCATTTTTGTTGTTGTATGGAAGGAAGTGTTATACCACCATTTAGCTAGAGGCAACCATTTGACCCATTGTGTCTGTTTATCAAATACGAAGAAACAAAAATATCCTTCCAAACATTTTTTTACTATCTCAGTTTGCCCATCAGATTGAGGATGATAAGATGAGCTATGAGCTAACTGAGTACCAAGACAAGAAAATAATTCTGTCCAAAAATTTCCAGTGAAAATGGGATCTCTGTCACTTACAATAATCTTTGGGTTTCCATGTAGCTTTTGAATTGTTTCCATAAATGCAGTAGAACTGTACTAGCTTTAAATGGATGTGATAATGCACAAAAGTGTGCATACTTGGTAAGTTGTCAACTACCACCATGATGACACTCTTTCCCTCAGACTTGGGTAAACCTGTGATAAAATCCATTGAAACCTCCTCCCAACGTTGGCTTGGAATGGATAAAGGTTGTAATAGACCCAGTGTCTTAATTTTTTCAACTTTATTTTTATGGAAAACCAAACATTCCGCCACAAACTTTTGAATATCTGATTTAAGGCCATCCCAAAAAAATTCCTTCTTAATGCTGTGTTAAGTTTTTAAAAATCCTGAGTGCCCTCCTAAGGGAGAAGTGTACAATTCCATAAGAATATTTTGTTTTAGCAGGGAATTCTTACAAAGGTATAAGCGATATTTGTACCATAACGAATCATTTTGCCAGCTAAATGTATTAGACCTACTGGAATCTTGTTGTAACTTTTGAATAAGTGCCCACACTTCTTCATCATTCTTCCATTCCTCCCTTGCTTTGTTTATCCAATCTGGTTGGATAATAGAAATGGCGCACAACAATGCTTCCACATCCTCATCCTTTCTTGAGAGTGCATCTACCACCACATTTGCTTCCCTTTTTTGTAGATGATTTCAAAGTCATAACCCAACATCTTTGTGACCCACTTTTGTTGCTCTTCAGAGGATAATCTTTGTTCTAAAAAGTATTTAAAGCTATCATGATCCGTTTTTACCTTGAAGTGTCTTCCCATTAGGTAGGGTCGCCATTTCTTAAGTGCATGGAGTATTGCCAACATTTCCTTCTCATAAATAGCTTTGTGTAAAAACTTTCCCTTGATTGGACGACTTTCAAAAGCAATGGGTCTTTCATCTTGCATAAAACAACACCAATTCCATTTCCTGAAGCATCACATTCCACAATAAGGTTTTTGTGAAGTCCGGTGTAGCTAAGACAGATGCTTGGCACATTGCCTCTTTAAGATGTTCAAAGGCCTTTGTTGCTTCCGGAGTCCATGAAAATGCATCTTTCTTCAATAATGTTGTTAGAGGTGCTGCTATTCTCCCATAATTCTTAACAAACTTGCGATAATACCCTGTCAACCCAAGAAATCCTTGCAGATGCTTTATGGATGTAGGAATTTTCCATTCCTTAATGGCTTTAATTTTGCTAGGGTCTACCTTAACTCCTTCATGAGATACAATATGACCCAAATATTCCACCTCCTGGAATCCAAAGAAACATTTGGATCTTTTTGCATATAATTGTTTCTCCTCCAATAGTTGTAGCACCCTGTCAACATGTTCAACATGCTTCCAAGACTTGTTGTAGATTAGTATATCATCAAAAAATACTAACACAATTTTTCTAAGGAATTGTTTGAAAATTGAATTCATCAAACCTTGAAATGTTGAAGGTGCATTGGTAAGGCCAAAAGGCATGACCAAAAATTCATAATGACCCTCATGAGTTCTAAATGCTATTTTCGAATGTCTACAGTCTTCATTCTGATTTGATGATATCCTGAATGAAGATCCAACTTGGTGAAGTAAATTGATCCATGCAATTCATCCAGTAATTCATCAATGACAGGAATGGGAAACTTGTCTTTAATAGTGAGCTTGTTGAGTTCCCTATAATCCAGACACATGCGCCATGATCCATCCTTATTGTGCACTAATACTAGTGGAGCAGAGAAATAACTTTGACTCGGTTGAATTTTACCAACCTCTAGCATTTCTACAACCATACGTTCAATTTCACTCTTTTGGCCATAGGGATATCTGTACGACCTGATGTTTGGAGGAACACTTCCTGGATTCAGATGAATAGCATGATCATGATCACGAATAGGTGGGAGACCTTTGGGAGTCTCAAATACCTTGAAATGATTTTCGAGGACTTTTTGGAGATATGGAGAAATAGATGATTCCAATGTGGAAACATCTAGTGAACATAATTGTGCAATTACACCCCTTTGTTCCTTCTTTAGAAGCTTTGTCATACCATTAGAGTTAATTATATTTCCTGGTTTCCTTGCAATACCCCTTAATTCAACTTCCTTTCCTTCCACAGAAAATTTCATGAAAAGTTCTTGAAAATTAAAAGCTATTGTACCCAAGGGTTGTAGCCATTGAACTCCTAGTACAACATCAGCACCTCCATTGGAATGCAAAGCATTGGGCTAGTCAATACATATTCTCCCATGGATAGCTTGACATTATGGCATTTTCCAGAGCAATTTATTGTTCCTCCATTTGCAATCATCACTTGACACTCTGGTGCTGGATATAGGAAGCAATTCAATTCTTTTGCTACCTTACAATGAATAAATTTGTGGGTACTTCCTGAATCAATCAACACTATTACCTTTTTCTTCTTGATTTGTCCTTCTATCTTGATGGTTTGAGGAGTGGTAATTCCCGCCAATGCATTACAAGATATGGTCGGATTCATTTGTTCTTCATCTAGGCTTTGTTCCTCGAGTATATCCTCTTCTTTTGACCTTTCTTGCTCCTTTTCTTCTTCCTCTTCACAATCTATGTAGAATAATTTCTTCTCAGCACACTTATGACCTTTAGTGTATT
>APFE031462978.1:63056-73156 GCA_000404065.3 Pinus taeda
TTTGCCTTCTGATCCAACTTCTTCCATTCTTCATCGGTCACTCCCATTGGTTTAGTACCCGGATCTACCATGATCCACTGATCTTTATCCACCAACAGATCCTCCATCTTGAGTTTCCACAACTCAAAACTCTGAGCATTGAACTTCTCAATCTCTATCTTTCTGCTGCTTGCCATGTTCTTTCACCACCAGAATCGATCTCACAGATCTCCCATTGAACATGGTCTACCACAGGCCCGAGCGAAACCCCTCAGCAACAAAGGGATCCCCTTGAAGCCAAAACTGCTCTGATACCAAATGTAGGTTTTAACCCCGTACATAAATTACCTGCATATGAATTCTAAATCACAGAAAAAATAAAAATGCAAGAGCATAACACATAAAACACATATACACAAAGATTTCCCACTGGATCCCAAAACCGAGACTACCAGCTTGATTTTTCATTATGTTCCTTTCAATGTTACAATACATATTTATACATGTCGAAGCATCCAATACCATGGACCGAAAACCATCGCGTCCAAAACCATGTGCGAAAATCATGCACAGAACCCTGGACCCCATAAAGTGGGGTTACGGGTACCCCTCAAACCCCCTGTTAACTATGTGGAAAGAATATAACACAACCCAACAAAGGTTGTATGGGACGCTCAGGGTATCGCGGACGACCAAATGAAGAAAGACATGCTAGTTAGTTCTTTGTAGGACCACACACTAACATGGTACATTAAGTACAATATTGATAACCCAACATCCACATTGGTAGATATCCAGGCTATGCTGAATAGAGAATTTAGTAAACCTAAGTCTCAGACGCAACCAATCGTTGGATTCAAGGAGATCATAATGAAGGTTGGGGAGACACCCTGGGATTCGGATCAAACATTCAAGTGTACAATATGTGAAGCCAACATGAACCTAACTGATGGGTAACACTGTGAATGGTTCGTGCCCTCACTCCTGCCTAACCTAAGAGTTGTGCTATCACAACAGAATATTGGGACCCATGCAAAAGCTTTGGAAATCACGATGAGACTGCAGAAGACACCAATGTAGGATACTAATCTGGGGGTTCAACAGATTCAAATGGAATTGCTGAACCTTTGCCTCGAAATGAAAAGTCTAAAGAAGGACATAACATCTCAGCCAGAGGCGAGCAAAGAAGTATGGTGCCTAAAATGAAAAGGTCAGGGGCATGACAAGGATCATTATTTGGTCTTTGTGAACTATGCTGCAGGAGGGAGACTAATGCCTCAACGGCTGAAGGCTATGGCAAGGCCAAGTGCATGGCCTACGCTATGGTATGCTATATGCCAGGTGTGTGGGAAACATGTGACCGACAATTTCCATTTGCAGCAGACATTCGTACAGACACCACAAGAGATATTTTTCAATTTATGTCAACTAGTAGGTCATGATGAGCGCAATTATCATAGTTACAAATTAATGATGGACATGACACTTGCATATAGCATGTAGGCAGAAATGGGCCCTCTAGACCAAGATGTTGAGGGAACATGAGGTGAGTATCAAGAGCGCGGCCGAGGCCGAGGTGGAGGGATGCCTAGTAGAGTCTGAGGATAGCTCATTTGTTACCATTGTGGAGGCCCAGGACACTACGCGAGAGACTGTCTAAATCCAAGCCGACTTTCATATCGCCAGTATACTCATTTTGACCATGCGACTAAGGATTGCCCTATATTTCTGACTAAGATTCACAAAAAGGGGGGCATAGCCTCTGCAGCTGATGTAGAACCTCCAGATGATGAGGGTTGAGAGGACCTAGAGGTAAACATTATGTTGCAAAGAGGAACAATGACTGAGGTGGATAAAGGGAAGTAGCCTGCAAAAGGTGAATGGGTCTGCAAAGCACAAGAAAAGGAGACTGGGTTTGATTTTGAGCATGCAAAAGAAACATTCATGGAGGAAAAAAAATCTTCATTGGGGCCTCTACCTCAGGAACTAGGGAGAAATCGGTTGAAGAAATGGACCCATCCATGATTACCACATTCTTAGAGACCTACATCAAACTAACCTGTGATAGTAAGGCTATAAAAGGCTTGCAGGAAATGATCAATTGGTGACCCAGCAAGGACGGTGCTATTAGTGAACTGCACATAGTCAAAAAAATTGGAAAGCATAAGGCAAGGACTGGGCGTGAGATGAGACACACTGCACAGATAGGGGAATATAAAATGGACCAAGCTATGTTGGATCTGGGGTCTGACGCAAATTTTTTTCCAAAACAAACATGGGAAAGAATGGGGAGACCTATACTCTAGTGGTCTCCGATCTAGTTAAGGATGGAAAATCAATAGAAAATTATCCCAATAGGGAGGCTGTAGGGGTAACGTTGACACCAAAGGCGCGAGTGTAATGGCAGATTTTGAGGTTATAAAGATTTTGGATGATAGCAATCCCTAACCTGAACTCCTTGGAATCAATTGGGCCACTGAAGTGAATGGGGTAATCAACCCGAAGAAGCAAAAAATGATAGTTGAAATGAAGTTGCTCTGTGTAGTGGTGCCACTGGATCTTGTAGAAGGACCATGCTATACAAAACTAGTCCATGATTATGAAAGTGATGACTATTTGGACCAGATTTAGAAGATAACGATGTGACACCAGGATTGGGTAAATTAGATAGTAGACGGACGTATTGCATGGGACTGTGACAACTCATGCACATCAGATTCAGAAGAAGAATTAGAGCACCGACAGAAACAACTACATGAAGTATCTACGTTGCTTTGAAATATGATGACCAAGTCACTAAGTTGTTTATCATTAGAGGCAAGGAATCTGCGTCACTATTATGGACTAACTGATGTTGATCACTTTTTGGATGCCTTTGAGAGAGAAGTTCTAGAGAAGCATTGCTTCTAGGCCTTCGATTGGCCACTACATGCTATGGCCGCGAGATGGTGGGGTACGCACAAGGATAATTTTAGTGATTGGCATGACTATTATAGGAGGATGAGAATACATTTTGGACAACTGAAAGTACGGATGAGATACAAGTATGATGGAAGGGATGATCCACCTGATCACCTCTCCAAATGGACTAAGGCTTACGGAGCAGAATCCCAGCCTGAATGGGTGCATCTGTTTTGTCATACCAATGATTTGGTATTTGGAAATTGAGGTCTGCCATGGCACTGAAGAATGGGACATCTTGTGCCAGGGGTTTATAATGATGTTTAGCTTGGAGGATGGGTTTGACTATATTGACGCGGTGCTACAAGAGGTTAAAGTAGTGATCTTTAGGATACCATAGGATCCTTTGGACCTGATTCAACTTGATTGGCCTACCCAGTTGAGACACACAATGTAATGCTATAATGTGACCATCAAATAAGAAGATGAGGATCCTAGAAAGATTAATATCCCAAAAATCAAGGGTCACCGTGAGGTTGAAGGTCCACAAATAGAGGTTCCAGACATAATCGTGCCATTGAAAATTAGGTAGGTCAACAATGGCACAGAGGCAGAGCCTAAATTTGAAAATGTTGAGGACTATTGAGATGATGCGACAGTAGACAAGGTCGCTGAGCTCCTCCATGAATATCAGGACTTGCTCCCCACGAAGTTTTCTGATCTGAAAGGAATAATAGGAGACCTGGGTGTCAAGAACATCACCCTGAAAGTGGACGTGAAACCTGTGAAACAAAGACCTTACCACCTTAATCGGAATTATAAGGAAAGCGGCCACACTGAGTTAGATAAGATGCTCACGACAGGAATTATTGAACCAATGGAAGAATCTTATTGGGTAATCCCAATATTGGTTCACGAAAAGAAACAAAAAGAAGAAATAAGGATATGTGTGGATCTCAAGAAATTGAATGATGCTTCTATGCATGATCCTTTCCCAACCTCATTCACTGATGAGGTCCTCGATAATGTAGGTTGCTAAGAAGCATACTCTTTCACTAATGGATTCTCTGGGTACCACCAGATCAAAATTGTGCCTAAGGATAGAAGTAAGATGACCTTTGTGACTAAATTGGGATGTTTTAAATACACCGTGATGCCTTTTGGGCTGAAGAATGCACCAACAATCTTTTCGTGCGTAGCCATTATGAAATTCAAAGGTTTCATTCATAAGTTTCTAGAGGTATACTTTGATGATTGGACAGTGCTTGGATTGGTCAGGCGCCAAGTGGTGAGTCTGCGCTTGATGCTAGATACATGTAAGTGATACCATATCACACTTAATCTTAAAAAGTGTCTATTTTGTTTCCCTTTTGGGATCTTGCTGGGTCATGAGGTATGCCGACAATGATTGATGGTATACCATGTGAAGATCACAATGATAATCAACTTGGAGGTGGCAAGGAATGTGAAACAGTTACGGGAAACTCAAGGGCATACTGGATACTATAGGAAGTTCATCAAGAGGTATGCCTAGACCACCATGCCTATGGAGAAATTGTTGAAAAAGGATGCTACGCTCTCTTGGAATGAAGAAAGTCAGACAAGCTTGGATGTGATGAAAGAGAAAATGCTCATCACATCGATCCTAGTCTTCCTGGACTAGAAGAAGGAATTTCATGTGCACGTGGACATATCATGTATTGTGCTAGGAGTTGTGCTGACATAGGTTGGTAAGGCAAAATTGGATCACCCTATAGAATTCACAATAAGGAATGTATGTAAAGAAGAGAAAAAATATTCCACGATAGAGCGCAAAGGATTAGTTATGGTGTACACGCTCCAAAAGTTCAGGAACTATTTCTTGGGAAAACAATTTAATATGTATACAGATCATTCCATGTTGAAGTACCTAGTCAAACAGCTTGGGTTGGGGGGGGGATATGTAGGTGGTTGCCGATGTTCCAACAATATGACTTTGAAGTTATTGTGAAGCCAGGATGACTGAACATGGGACCTGATCATCTATCACGCATTAAAATGGGAGAGGAACCTACTAATTTGGAACAAGGGCTACTTGACATGCAACTCTTTGTGTTGTGCATCACGGACAACTAGTTTGAAGATATTATCCACTTCTTGATGATAGGATCAGCTTCGAAAGGTTATACAAGTAAACAGAAGAAGGAAATGGTAGTGTGCATGATAGACTGTTCTATCATTGTAGGGAACTTGTACAAAATGGGATCAGACAAAATATTGTGACATTATGTGCCTGACTTTGAATGAAGTAGTATCCTCTCTGAGGCTCATGGAAGAGTTGTAGGAGGACATTATGCAGTGAAAGCAACAACAGAGAAGGTTATGCACGTTGGGTTTTGGTGGGAAACCCTAGATAAGGATTTGAAAGCATACTATAGGGAATGCGACACATGTCAAAGGACTGTTAGGCTATCGTGGAGGGATGAACTTCCTCTGATGCCACAGGTGACATTACAACCATTCGAGAAATGGGCAATTGACTTTGTCGGTCCAATTCAACCTCAAGGAAAGAAGACAGGTGCATGGTACAACATCACTAGGACTGAGTACTTGACCAGGTGGGTGAAGGCACAACCTGCGAAGGACTATACATGAGCAAAAAATCAAAGTTTATTTTTAAATATGTGTTGACAAGATTTGGCTGTCCAAAGATCTTGAAGAACGATCATGGTACGCAAATTTTTAACGAAACAATTAGTTCATTGATAAAAGAATTTTAGGTGTATCATCAGAAAAGAATGCCTTATCATCCGTAGGCTAATGGTATGGTGGAAGTATTCAATAAGATACTGGAGAGCACATTGACGAAGGTCTGTAATGCTCAGAGAAATCACTAGAATGTGCACATACTCGCGGTACTATGGGCCTACAAAATGACTTGCAAGAAGCTGACTCAGAAAACACCTTTCATACCTGTGTATGGCGTAGAAGTTGTGATTCAAATGGAATACATTGTACCTTGTCTTCGCATAGTGGCATTCATAGGAATGGCAGAGTGCAGAGCCCTAGAACAAAGGCTCTAGTAGCTAGCAGAGCTTGAGGAGGACTGATTTCTAGTTGGATTTCATCAACAAGTTCAAAAGAAGCGTGAAAAGGCATGACATGATCAACACATGAAATTGTGCACCTTCAAGGTAAATGATCCGGTCTTGTTATATGACAATAAATTTGATAAATTTCTAGGGAAATTTAGGATGCACTGGTTAGGGCCATATGTAATCAAGGAGATTACCGATGGTGGAATAGTTCATTTGGTTAAATTAAATAGAGAACACTTCCTAGGGAAGGTGAATGGCAGCTGATTGATGCCATACACCGGTGATCTATATGAGTGAAGCATAGTCTTAGTGCTCTAGGGAGTTGAAAGGAAGTGCAGGACTATAAAATACAATGTCTGAGTCAGAGACTTATGTAATCAGGGAACTGCACAGAAAAAAGATATGTCACAGAACCCATAGAAGCGTGCAGGAAGTTGCACTACGAAAGGAAAAACCACGTAGGATAGATAGAAAGTTACCATTAAAGTCAATGTTCATGATTTGACGAAGAAAAAATGGCCAAAGTGAGTGGGTGGGCACATTTAAGTCAAAATTTATGGACCAGAGCCTTGAAAATCTGCGACCAATCTAGCATTAATAAACCGAATTTGGAAGGAACAGTCCAATTTGAATTTGAAAGTGCTTATAAAATACATGTGGCTGCCCAGTGAAAAACACTTGGCATTTGTAGAATTGAGTTGGTGAGCTCTCACGTGCGCATGAACCATCAAACTTTTAAAAATTTTCTAGCAAGTTCCGTTTTTGAGACATTGCCACCGACGACACAGGAGTTGTTGCATAGAATCATGTTGACACCCACAAAAACTATGAGCATTGAAGCAGTGACAATCGAGGGAACTACTCCAGAGGTGGCTATGGGACCAAACGGTGCTGCCCCAGATGTTTCACCTATGGAAGTATCAAAAGAAGTACCTAAATCCCTAAGGACACCTCGGACAAATCCTACATCGACCCAGGAGTGGTCAAAACCGAAGAAGGACAGGTAGAAAATGCCTCCACTATTGTGTGCATCACCTAGGGTGCACCCATAATCGAGAAAACCCATCATGCAAGAAAATGTCAAAATGATTGACCTAGAGATGGAAGAAGAGATCAAAGCAATCCTCATGGATGATGAGGATATTGCAGTGGAAACGGAGGCCATTGAAATTAAGGGGTTGGACCCCATATCTAAGTTTCCTAAATACATTCCTCCATGTAGGGGCAAGATGAAGGTGCCCAAAGATATTGATGAGAGTAAATCCACCCTACCCATACCAAATCATCTTTGAGGTGCCGCACTTTGAGTGTGTCCCCCTTTTGAAGTTGGAGAACTGGGACTTAGCATATACAGTGTGCTTCCATCATTTAGTGATAGACCAACTTATGCATCAGCTCTTCCACAAAAATACTGGAGTAACTACGTTCGAGCCGAGGAAGTGGCTAAAAGGTGTGGACAAGGTAAGACTGCTAAACCTGCTATGGGTGCCACATTACAACCATGCACCTACCACGCTAGTAGTGATCAAGCAGTTGATGTGCTTGGTGGGCGATGGGTGTCTATGGTTGGAGGAGCCGATAGCCATCACAGACATGTAGATCCATAGGACAAAATCCTTCCATGGTGTTTCGCGGAAGGGCCAGTGAGCATCCGCTTGCCGAGCGAATGAATGAAAAATTCAAGCTTGTAAAGAAGTCACGCAGCTACGCCATTTCTAGCATATGTGACTCTGCGGTCCAAGTGGTGACACAAATCTTAGTAGCAAAATTCATGCGAAAGTGTCATGGAGATGAAGTGTCCAGACCAGTGCTAGCTTTGGTGGCCCAATGCATGGAGGGATCTCAATTTAACCAGGCATGCTACCTCTGTAGTGAGTTCTTTGTGAACTACCATGAGGCACAAGATCACACTAAGACCTTTCACTATGCATAGTTATTGATGTCTATAGTGCTGATTGCGTGGGAGCTACCTGGAGATAGCTAGTTCCCTCCGGTCAGCCGGACCTACTAGAGGCAGCGAAGTTGCCTTCAATATGGGTGGCAAACAATCCTCAGCAGATAAAGGACAACAAGATCTTCTGGATCTTAATGGACATGAGCATACATATGGCCATCAACCGCAAGCCATGGTTGACACCTACAAATTTTTAGAAGCTACAAGAATAAGTGGAATTCAAGGCTAACTTCCACCATGTGTTATTACAGGTGTGGGAGGACCCTGAATAGAAATGGTACAACCTACCATACTTGGCCACTCATGATGCAATTGTAGCAATCCTCGATTGCTAGACAGCAGATTGGCACAATGCCACAGATTTGATGGTGGGGTCTACCAAGACCATCATGCATCGAAAGAAGGAAGAAGCCAAGCTGAAGATGCAACAGTTAACCGTGAAGAGGAGAAAGCAGGATGATGACAAGGCCAAGGCAGATCATGTTTTTGTGCAGCAGTTGGATGGACAGGTAGGAAAAGACGAGCACGACTCTAACCAAAGTGAAAAGTCACCTTCCCCAGAAACTGAGGAAGAAAATGAACAGACCGAGGAAGGAGGAGCAGACCTGGAGACAACTCCATTCTAGAACAAGCACACCAGATATCTAGAGAAGGTATGGCTACGAAAGAAATCCAATTCTAGCATGATGTATCTAGACATAATCAACCTAATTAAGGGGGAATTAAATGACATAAGTGACATGATGCAGGATGCAACTGCAAAACTGCTACAGTAGTTCGAGTAGCAACAACAGCAAGCGTTGGGAGCTATACATATGGGTCTACAAGAGCTGCGGATCCATGCATCATAGATATAGACTAGCGTGTTTAGCGCCGGAAACCTTAGAAGCCATAGGGATGCTACACGGAAGGGATCCCCGAGCAATAAATTTGTCGGATGGAGCACGAAAAATAGAGACTGAAGTTGACATGCTCGCTCTCAACACACTTAAGTGAGTTGGACTCTGTTATCACTCAGGTTGTTCCCCAAAACTTGTGAGAAAAGAGTATACGACCGAGGTAACCACTAACCAATCTCTTAGATGCAATTTCTAGCCAAACTGCATCCATACAGGGCTCTCTCTATATAATTTAGCTTTGTTTATTAGAAGTTTTTATGCTAGCTATGTTGTGCAGAGGTTTGTTTTAAGTTTGTTTGGATGGTGATTTTAAACAATGCTAGGATGCAAGTCTGAAAGAGATTATTCCATTGGGCAATGGAGTCTATGAAGTTGGACTGGTGAGTGCGTTTCTATGATGATCGGCAATACTACAGAGCAAGATAATCAGTTTTGGAACAATATTGAAAGCTAGTGATTGATGGGACGTAAGCCAGGGGGTAAAGGGCAGTCAAGAATCATTTATCATGGTGCCAGAGGGAAGGTGCATGAATACTTTCAAGGAGCAGTGAAGAATTCCTTGGTAATTTTCAAAATGAAAGAATTAGGGGAAACATAAGCATTTAAGAATTTTTGTTTATGCTAGTTTTGAAGAAAACGTAAATAACAGCAGGAATTGAACACATAGTGTATTTAAACAAGTTCTGGGCTATTCTTTTACCCTGTTGTTAATATTTATGGAACATATATGAAATTTGCAAACATAGAAAACACAAAACATAGTTTAGAATAACTTATTGATCCAAAGAAAGACATAGGAGTTCTGTAGTAGAGCTCAGAATCATCAAATCCACAGTCAGAAGGTCCAGCAGCAATGCATTTCAACAGCCTTTGTATTAATAAATGTCATAGTTACAGCGCAGTCCAATAGGAGAATCGCCAACCCCTGTTATCCAGGAATAATGTCCACTTGGATGCTGCTATTCCCACTAAGATGGGTGGGTATCTTAGAAATAAACAATCAAAGTCTACTATTGTTTTATTTTATGAAAATAGACAAGAGGAGAACCAAGAAGACCAACATGAGCCTTGCGCTTGATTTCCTCTCCTTCTTGATAGAGCCTCGCCACTACTTCTTTGTCTGCCCAGCTTCAAAAGAACCGATGGAATCACAACAACATACTACTATCGAAGAAACAAGGGTCTAAATTCATAAATAATACAGGATCAGATGTGTATTAACCATATAAATGCATATATAAACAAGTACACAAGAATATGGAAGGAAACAAGAATAGCTTTATTAAGATG
>APFE031462978.1:73508-87223 GCA_000404065.3 Pinus taeda
GAAGATTCCATGATCTTCCACCTCGCATTTTTTTCCCTGCCATTTGTCCATTCCCGACCATCGCACCCTACAAAGGAGAAAATCAGTATGCATCATACCTTGTACATTGGGAAGGTGATATGCATCGCACCCTCTACATTGAGCTTTCAGTATGGTCCAGTTTTGACCATTTATGAGCCATTTTTAATGGAGAACTTCTAGGAGATGATGTAATCAACTGACCTTGTTCCTTTAGGCAGTGAAGCAACACTTTTAGGGACTTAGGAGCCCTCAGTTTATGGACATTTATGATTGGGGTTGAGTGCCCAATCTATAACAATTTCCCCCTAAAGCATGAGGTCGTTAATCTTTTTTGATGTCGGTTGAAATGCTTTACTATGAGGATACGAAGTTTTTCCGAGCTGGGAGGTGACCTGTAATAAGATACAATACAATACATTATTTTGACAACATTTTTTCATGATCTAGCTGAGGCCAGCATTCCCATGCTCAGCTTTATAAATTCATTTGCATGTACATAGGACAAACAATTGTCTGTGTGACAGACTGATGATATGGACACATCATCCTTTGATTTGGATGATCATCTGTTCGGCAATGATGTACACTTGATGTTTTTATATTCCTGAATATATCGAAGCTTGGATGGATGAAACTAGATCCGGGGTCTTCAAAACTCGTTCAGTATTCACTCGAAGTACAAGTTAATCCATGTGAAAAATGTTCTAAAGTCGAACATGGAAAGACATCGCCTGATTACCAGCCAATGATGTAAGTTGTTAACAGGCACGAGAGGAATCACCAATAATGACAATGACCCTCAAGGTACTACAGTACAATTCACGCGGTGTGAAAAGGGACTTGGTGTCGAACAACACATAAAATCTCTCGGTCGAAGGTCATTGATGTAAACCTGTTGTCGAAAGTGAGAAACTTTCCATTGAGGCATGCAAGCTTCAAAGTGCTGAAAGGGTTGTTCCTAAGTCAACTTCTTGGATAATGAGCTGATGTCGACAAGAAGCGACCTGTTGCAGGAGGGCCTTAATGAATCCCACATCAATGACATGGAACAAAGCAAATGATTTTGGAGGTGAAAACAAACTGAAGATATAGGGTTCAGGGTGGCGGTCATGAAGGAATGAAGCATGAATGTATTGTAGTGGGTGAGACACAGGTGAATTGTCTGAATGACTTCTCTTGACCATATTGGCGACACTGATGATGGATTGGTAGCATTAACCCCAAAGATGGATGCTGTGACAGACCAATGGTGATGACAAGTGAACAGAACAAGCCAACCCGACATGGATGCGGAAGGAAAGTGTCATGTTCAAGAGCGACTTGCTACCAATAAAGTTTCTTCAAGTTTTCTTCCCAATTTTCCCAAGTCATCGCTGACCAATACCTCTTCATTTTTTTCAAGCTTGAGGAGGATAAAATATGCTTGTTCTATAATCCGCCCTTCCAGCAAACCTGTCGCTATATTTTAGCGAGCCTAGCGACAGTGAAACTCGTTCTCATCCATTTGGACAAGTTTGTCGCTATTAGGTTTTAACGAGTTTAACGACAAAGATAACTCGGTCTCTTTCAATTTTAGATAGTCTGAAAGCAACAGAAAGGAGACTCCAAAGATTCTTTTTTGTTATATAATCCCTTAAGTCCGAAAAACCGTAAAATAATACAAAAGGGATGAATTTTCGATAATTTTAATGAGCCAAACAAGACAAGCGCTCGATCTTTTTGTGTAATAATCCCTCAGGTCCAAAAATATTAAAATCTAGAGGAGCGATAGCACTTCCGATGCCATTAACGAGCCGGAGAGGCCAATCGCTTGGAAATATTTTCATATTTTACGAGTCAGGTGAAAAGAGCTTAAAGAAGACTTCTTTTCGAGGAACGAGTGATGGTTTCAGGTAGCAGCTGATTCCAGGTAAGATTTGGAATTTTCCAATCATGACAGTGTCACAAGGATGGCTAGCAGAATCACTCTTCGTAGATGTTCCTCGAAGGGGTAAACAATTATATGGGGGTGAATGATCAGCTAAAAACAGAGTGGAGGTGATGGTGAGAACACGACCAAGGCTCAAAAGCTGGCGATAAGGAATTCACAATGGTATTTACCAGTTCATTTTTTAATGAGCTTAAATGCTGGGGGAAACATTTGCTCATGACTTATGTTTATTTTTTAACGAGATTGAACTATGCGCTAAAACTGCTCGTGGAGGGTTTATTTTTTAACGAGCTTGAACTGTGTGACAACATTGCTCGCCAGTCGTATGATAAGAATGTCTCACTCGAGATGCCATTTTTTATGGGGCTTGCACCTTTTGAAGCTTTGCCCCGGATCTTTTTGCATGCAAGCTAGAAATGACCAACTATGCCTCTCTACTCAACTACTAAGATCACTACGAAGGCTAGGTAGGAAAATTTTACCTTTACTTTGCTAGGGCCTAGGTGGCCCCTGCAAAGATGAATGGTTTCGGCCACTCAATCGACCTAGGCGGTTGAAGTCAGTGGAATCATAGAGCTAACGTTAGTTGGTCGTTTCTCGCCTGCTTACAAGAGGTTTGCATGCCCCCATGTATAGCAAAAAATTTCCAGGTTACCAAGAAAGTTCTATCCACGTAGCAGATAAAATGCTTCCTTGGTGATGTCTATCGAAACAGACAAAGGTGAATGGCACAGAGGCATTCCACTCACATAACTTTAACGAAGGTATCTTATTCCAGCCTGTTCCCATTTTCTTGTGAGGATGGGTTCGCCAGACTAGTCATATATACCTCGCGGAAATCCACTCTATACCTAAGGTTTTCCTGCCGAAACAGACCAGTGTGCATGCCCCCTAGGTTTCAGTCACACCTTCCTGAATCACTCGCGCTCACCAGGTGGATGGAATGGAGACCGATGAGACATTTCTTGTCTGAAAAGACCATTTAGGGATGGCATTTGGCTATTTGCGATGTGTGAACCAGGGAATGACATTTGGTCCAGGAGCTTGACCATTCTACCTTCGTGTGGAAAACACATTACTCTAAAGAGTGAGGAGACGATGGCTCCCATGCAATAAATATAGTCGCGTCCAAGGAGTAGATTATAATGTGAAGGTCCTTGAACTACCATAACGTTCATGTGAATAGTTTTCCTTCTCAAAGTAATGGGCACATTTGGAAGGATCCCTAAAGGTCGATTGGTTCCTTTGTCGAAGCCTGTCAGATTTCTTATTTCAGGAAAAAGCGATGGGGAACCAAGCGCTTTCCAAGCAGTTGAGGAAAGGATACTCACATAAGCCCTTCATCAATGATGGTACCGACCATGACCATTCTGTAAGCTTGTACAATGATTCTGAATGGTACACTAGCTGGTAAATAGGGTCTGCCTAGTAGATTCCAGTCGAAGGAAACGACTAGGTTTCTTGGTGGTGGGACCGAATAGGCGGCCGGATATGACTCTGATGAAATTCCTTCCTACGATAAAGGAATGGGAGGAGTACCCCCAGGTTCATTGGAGTCTTTGTTGATGAAAAGAATTTGAACAGTGTCGTTCTCGTTCTCCTCAATGACGGTATCATTCAAAGATGAACACTCTGAATGCAAGACCGGGTCAAATGCCGTATCCACCCTTTGAATTTCGTCTGGTATGGATTTAGAGGGTTCATTTTTAATGATAGATGCTTCGGCCGACCACAATGATGGGCCAGCTGGATTTCCAACCAGTGGAGGACTTGGCAAGAGTTTTTTATATCTAGGAGGAAGTCATGGCGGTGAAACCAGATGATCATCCAAAACTCTTTTAGCCTCATCAAGGAAGAGACAATGGTGGATGGTATGATTTCCTTCACACAACTTACAAGGAAATCTGGGATTCCTTCTTTGTCAATGTGCTTCACTTTCACTGGTTGACGATGATCATTCAACATGATCGCCAGAGGTTGACACTACTAGATTGTGCAAACGAGGAGACCGGTCCCTTAAGATCTGAGGGATGCAGGGACAATATCAGTGATAGGGATCTCCATTGCAAATGACACAAGGAGATTTAGGTTTTGTCTATGTGGTGTGAGGATTTCCGCTAGACAATACTTGGTTGCTCCCTTTCGATTTTTTTTATTTTTTCTTCTTTTCCTTTTTCTTTTTCTGCTTCTTCTTCTTCTTAGTTACTTGACTTTTAGCTTTATCGGCTTTATCAAGAGAAGAGGAAGGAGGAGAGGGAGAATTAGATGAAGTAGAAGGTTGGGAGGAAACTCTAGTGTCGTTTAGTTGCTGATTAGACTGTTCAAGAATTACGGGATTTTGAACGACAGAGGTAGAGAAGAGCCAGACAGGCAAACCAATTGTCAATCCTGGAAGTGACAAAGTGGCCATATGGGGTGGACCAAAATCTCCCTAAGAGGAGAAGAGACTAGGGTTTCCTTCAAGGGGAAATGCTTGGTTGGTAGACTCCATTTTCTCAACCTAAATATCAACGGGGAATTTGTGTTGTTATTCCGATTAAAATAAATTTTTAGACGCTTTGACAAAACTTGTTTTTTCAATTTTAAAGAGTCGAGAAAAAACAAAAGATGACTCTAGTCGCCTTCGATTTTTATTGAGCCTGAAGTGCCAAGTGCTCAGAGGACCTTTTCCTTTAAGGAGTCTGAAAAGGAGCAAAATTGACTTCTCTGGAGATCTAGGCAGAGATGATTACCAAACCAAGCACAAAACTGTAGAATACATTTTACGATACGACAGTCAATCTTCCCAAATGCTGTGTTCGGTGCATTGCGACAGATAGGGCGGCAGACACGGCTTCCTAAGGATAAAGGATGCAGCCTATTGTGGTCTCCCAATATATACTCGACGGTACGTGCGAGCACAAATCCATACTGGCACTTGCCGTCTCAGAGTGGAGGAATCACCCAACCAACACTAAAAGAAACAGTTACTAGGTTTTACGATGCCAGAATACGTCCCTAACCTAGACCTCTAGATGCTGTGCATTAAGTTCCAAAGCGTTGTTAGATTCATTGAATTTATTTTAAGTTGATCTTGCTTAACAATTTTCCTTTCAGGTTCACCACGTGATGTGTATATAATTCCTAAAATGCAGTCTAAGATGATAAAAAAACATTTAATCTTCTTTGAGTAATGAAAATCCTAGCTACTAAAGGGAAGAAAGTCAAGAATCTTTTCTTCACAGAGCACAGAGCACACGCTAACTGCACAGTCCTAAATCAAGCCAAGCAATCAAAATGCAAATGCACATGCATGTATTTGTTTCCAGCCTTCTTAATGTGTGAATGACATCAAGAAAGCTATGTGCAAAACTGAATTATTTTTAAAGCGATAGTATTCAACAAAATTCTTTTTCAAAATGAAATGAAAGCAAGAGAGACACTTTGCGATTTTGAAATGGAAATTGCTTTTCGGCACTTTAAAACTAATAATTCAAATCCTATGCAATAGTAACTGTACAATTGACTATCAAGAACAATGGGATTGCTTCCTAAAACTGAAAATGACAGCTATGACACTTTCAGATCTAGAGACGACAGTCCGACTGTGCTACTTTTTTTCAAAAGAGAACTAAAAATGACGCACAATACATAAAAACATTTATAGTTCTTTGCACTAAGGAGGCATAATAATGCAAGAGAAGGGGGTTTTCGTAGAAGTACGCTAACTACAGACAGTAAAACTCTTGAATAAGACTGAAAATAGTGAGAAGAATCCAGAGTCGGAGGGTAAAATAACCCTCCCTGACCATCACACCCATTACACAGTGAACTCAGTATGCAGCGCACCTACTGCACTCGAGAAGTGTGATGCATACAGACTACCTTGAAGGTAGGGTGTGATGGTAGCAGTGCGAGACTTCAAACAGGATTTCACTCACAGTTTGCAATCTAGTTCAGGTGTTTAGGTCGAATAAGTAAAGATCAGTGTATGTAAAACACACGGGTGATCTAAGAGGTTACTAGAGCCACCACTTAGGGAAATTAGATTGCTTGCAGATCTATTGTTTAATTCATAAACAAAAACTGGAGATAGACTGAAGCAGCATTGATCTACTTTTCATTTGTATAACAAATGTAGTTCGAAGGCTAGCTGGCTTGACTTCAGGCTCCATCTATAAGTTTATAAAAGAAACAAGGATAGATATGCTAACAAGTAATCTAGTCGCTCCCCAGCGGAGTCGCCATTTTGTTATCCGGGAATAGTGTCCACTCGGATGCTGCTATTCCCACTAAGATGGGTGGCTATCTTAGAAACAAACAATCAAAGTCTACTATTGTTTTCTGCTATGAAAATAGACAAGAGGAGAACCAAGAAGACCAACCAGAGTCTTGCGCCTTGTTTCCTCTCCTTCTTGATAGAGCCTTGCCTCTTCTTCTTTGTTTGCCCAGCTTCAAAAGAACCTACGGAATCATAACGACATAATACTATCAAATAAACAAGGGTCTAAATTCATAAATAATACAAGATCAGATGTGTATTAACCGTATAATGCATATATAAGCAAGTACACAATAATATGGAAGGAAACAAGAATAACTTTATTAAGATGAAAAGTAGCAAGAGGATTAAAACCATCTGCTCTGACCCAGCATCATCCTCTAGCTAGGAAGCCCTTCTTCACCTCAAGAAAAGCTTAGATCACCCAACACTATGAATGTACAACAGAAAACCAACAATACTTCTCTATAAGGTACAAAATTCCAGCCTCTAGATCTCTGTGATGAGGGATCCATATATAGATGATTATAGAGAGGTGAGTCATCTTCTAGGATCTTGATTAGTTTCCTCTCTCTGATAGTTCCTGCTTCCACTTGGAGAATGATGATCTCTTACTCATCCCTGGCCAAAAATAGAGAGGCAAGTGTCAGAGGGGAAGCTTCTGGAAGATTCCATGATCTTCCACCTCGCATTTTTGTCCCTGCCATTTGTGCCTTCCTGACCATCACATCCTATAGAGGAGAAAATCAGTACGCATAGCACCTTGTACATTGGGAAGGTGATATGCATTGCACCCTCTGCATTGAGCTTTCAGTATGGTCTAGTTTTGATGATTTATGAGCAGTTTTCAGTGGAGAACTTTTGGGAGATGATGTAATCAGTTGACCTTGTTCCTTTAGGCAGTGAAGCAACACCTTTAGGGACTTAGGAGCCCTCAGTTTATGGACATTTATGATTGGGGTTGAAGTGCCCAAAAATGTCTATAACAACCCCGAATACATTCCTTGGGGGGATATTTATACAAAAGGAGAGTTTACAAAATATTTGGTCGATAAGATAAGAAGCAATAACTTCCTTCAGCTCCTCTGTCAGAGAAATAAATGCAAAAATAAAGGTAGGAGTTATTGTGGCTATGCTAGCTGCTTTAACTGACAAGAAATTTTAGACTTTTCACCCAGGAATTTGGCTGGTAGTTATGTCCTTAATTTGCCTTCCTGCGTTACTGTCCTGATCTTTTCACCTTCTCTTGATTTATCTTTAATGTGTCCTGATCCTCGCTTGACCTCTTTCTTTCATATTTGCCACGTGTCTCGCTATTTGACCAAGTGTACATAGGCAGAAAGATACAAATTACCTAGGCAAAACTTGCAGCATGCTCTGCCACTACTGTTCTGTACACAACTAATGTCCTTGTATTTTTACAAGTATTTCATTAGCCTCAGTATATTTGTAAAAGTTATGCTTGACTTCAAAAAGATGATTTATTTCATCTTCTATAAAAGACAAATTTTCCAATTTGTCATATAACTTTTGTCCAGAAAGAGACCCTGTGTCTTCTGAGGTGCTGGATGATGTAGTGATCTGATTTGTTACATACATGTTTACCCGGTGAGCATACTGTTGATGTGATAATAGTTTTTGATTGCTTGTTAGCAAGCTGGGTAGACCCTTTTGCTGCAAGTTTGTGAATTTCTCTGTGAAGGCACTAATGTCCATCTGCATTTCTTGACACTTACTTTCCAAAGTCTGTATAAAATTTCTCATTGTTAGCACCTTCTTCACTGTCAAAATGGTGCCTGTCCTATCCGAGATGTCCAAAGCTACTAGTTGTTCTTTAGTCTTGGTATTCAAAAAATGGATGAGCCTATTGGCCTGCTCAGGCATATTTCATAATGATGCCCTGACCCTTTGAATTTTCTCTTGTGCCCTTTCTATTAATTCAATTTGTTCATAGACTCTCTGAATTGATAGCCAATCGTCAGTAATGGACTGGCCAATCTTGGTCCACAAAATCATTTTAATATATGTCGAAGGTTTATGCAAGGTGAGATCCTTTTCCAATGATTTCACCTTGTTCTCTAAGGCCTTCACCTCTCTGGTCTTCTCTGCCACTGTTACTTTTTATTTGTCATAGCTCACTTCTAGCTTGGCTAGTATTTCTTTTGCCCCTTTGAGCTCTGACATTTGAGCTTCTAGCTCTTTCATTGCCTTCATCATTTCTTGCATCCTCATGCTAGTCTCAGGCTCTGTTGTTGCTGCTGCTGTAGCATCTGTAGTTGCTGTACCTGTTGTTGATGCTAGCTCAGTGGGAGGGATTGCTGCTGTGTCTGTGTGGGGAGCAGAGACAATTGTTGGAGCTATTTCGGGTGGCTGGGAGGTTGACTCTCCCAACTTAGTTTGTAATTCTTTCTCCAACTCTTGCTCTATCTGCATTAGCCTTTGATTCATTCTCATCAATAAATCCATTACATCCTCTTCTTCTTTTTCTCATGCTAGTTCTGTTGTTTGTGGATGCATGGTGACAGGCAGCTTCAATTGCTTTCTAAGGGCAGCAATATCTTCCTCCTTCTTTTTGATCAATGCTTTGATGCCCTTGGCATCCTTGGGATCATGTCCCAACTCAACAATTATTTCTTCCAGATTTTTTATTCGGTTTTCTTTGGCTACAGAAGAGATCTTCTCCAAATCCAATTGACCAGATGTATTACTTAATTGACTCTTTTAATGGTGGGCCAACATTGCCTTCTCTAACAGTGTAGCATAGACCATTTCACCCGTTTGTTTGTGCAATTCTATTTGGTCCATTGGGTGTATGTCTTTGGCAAGGACCTATAGATTGGTCCTTAAGTGGTCAGCTGCAGACTGTGGCTGCTAAACCTTGGGCTTGAAATGACTTAAATCATTTTCTCCTCCTTGATGTCATCTTAAGAAATTGATCATACGACTAAATTCTTAATGACTCATTTTGAGCCTTAATTTCCATAAATATTGTTTGATGTCTGATCGTTTCTTGGCTTGTCACCTTGAGGAGGAGACTTCCATTCCATGCTGCCTCTCCCCTTCTTATCTGTGAGAGCTAGCGGAAGTCTGTTGGATGATGACCGTCTCTCCTCTTGTGCTTTCAGTTATGTCTTCCACAATGTCCTCTGCAGGAGGATCTACCCTTTGCCTCTTGGCCTCTTGCTGTTTTGTTGACCCACTTGTAGGTGTGGTCTCTTCTCGGTCTCTTTTCTTGCTTCTCTCCTCAGGAAGAGAAGTATGTAGTGTAGGTACCTCTGGTGCTTGTGTCTGTAGCGAAGGGGATTTCCCTTGACTGTGTTCTTTTGAGGTATTTGGCTATTCTTCCATTCTTTCTTGCTTTGAAACTACCAACTCCTTGCCCTTTCATGTCCTTGTTGTTGGTGTAGTCCTTTCCTGGGAAACCTGTTGTGTAGTTGTGGCAGTTGATGAGCTTTCCCCGGTTTGCTGTGGTATTTTGAAGACACCTGCCCAAAAGAATCTAAGTCAAGAGTTTTTTCCAAATTTTTCATGGTTTATTCCATTTTCTCTTCCTCAGTTAACTCTTCAATTAGTGTGCCCTCCACCCACTCATCCTGGTTGGCAAACTTTTCTATGTCAGGGATGCTGCAATGTTCATAGGGTGCTAGCCTATATTTTACCCTTCTTGCATTGATAATGCCATATGGGTCATAGGGCACCCACCAAAATCTTCTCTTGAGTCTGAGTGTTTGACCCAATATTTCATCAACATCCTTCCATCCCTCTTTCTTGCTCATAACAAAGGGGCCTAACTGGTCTCTGAGTTTCAATCGAGCCTCTTTCTTTGTGCTATGGAAGTGACTCAGATCTGAATTGATGAATTGCCTGAAATATTCCAAGGCAAATAGTCTCATTGGCACATATCTGGGAAGCCTGTAAGGGAATAGCTCACAACCATATATCCTCAGAATAGTGCGATTCTGGTAAAAGTACCAGTCAACTATTTTATAGTTTTTGGAGAGCTATAGTATCTTTTGCATATCGCGTGTCAGTCTAGGAGGAGGAGTTCTCATCAGGAGAGAAGAGACTGGGTATACAAATAAATCAACAAACTCACAATAAGAGTAGGGAGAGTTGCATACTTCATGAAAGATTGGGGTCCAAAAAATCACAAACCTCCTCTCCCCTTTATGGTCCAATTTTCTAATGGGGAATTGGAAGATATCTGGCTGGTAATATAGAAATAGATGATAGATATAGGATGAATATTTAAAGATTCCTCCTTGTCTAGCCTCAATACTTGGCCATGTATCGTTTTGGCAATAAATTTGGCATAATTGTATTTGGACAGCAGGGGGATGCCCTGGGGTAAAGGTAGACATCATAACCAGTATGGTTTCATCAATATGCTCACTTGTCTTGAACCCTAGAACAAAAGATATCATATCAACAACTAATCTACCCAGTTTAGTGAAAGAGGCATAGTGAAAAGGAGGTGGCTCCTTAGGCTGGAAATCTGCTCTCATGAACACTTTGGCAATTCTGGTTATCTCTGAGCTGGAGAGTTTGGGACCTTCATCTAGCAAGAACTTCATGGTAAGAGGAAACTGGAGGAGGGTTGGTTTGAAGTTCAACATCTGATTTATAGAGTCAGGAGTAATATGAAAAAGGGTAGTCCCAAATGGACTGTTAACTGCCTTGTTTGTTGGCTGATAGTTCTCACAACAGAGGTGAATGATCTCAGGGAATATATTCATAGAGGGGAGGTAGTATCTGGGTAGATTTGATTCCAAAATTCCATAGACATCATTTTGATTTAAGTAACTATTTCTGAGCTCATAGACTACTTGCAGATGGTTTTGGTAGCCTACTAGGTCTTGGATTAGATAATCTCTATCAGCCAAGGGCAAATGTTCCAAATCTTTGTGGGGAGCATTAAGGGGAGTGATGTTCAAGGCCACTGGACCTTCCATGGCTAAGCTCTGTTGCATTTAAAATTGGAAATTTTGACTCTGTGCAAACAAAATGGGCAAAATGATGGCTCTGTGGATTTCTCTGGGATTTTCACCGTTGAAATTGGTTTGTTGGCTTCAATTTACCTCTGTGGATTGAAGTTAGCTGGAGAAACAGGAGCTATAGGCTTATTTGGCACAATGGGCAACAATTATGGGCAAAAATCAGCTTTGGAGCTTTCTTGGAGAGTTTGCAGGGCCAAACGAGCTCAATTTTTAGCTCACTGTGCAATTTTGTGGTGAATTTAGCAAGACAAAGGTTCTGGGATAATTTGGGCAGCAACACAATGTTTTCTTTTCAAAATTATAGGTGCTATGGGCAATTTTATAATGAAATCCAATAAAAACATGGTCAGGCATAGTTGGTTGTAAATACCTGTTTTCTCGGTGGAATGGCCAAATTGTAGGTGACCAGGTGGGCTGAGGGGCCAAGCTGTGTAGTAAAATTGCTGGTTGGCAGACTTGAATGGCAAAAATAGTGCTTTTGCACGTAAATTTGCATGCACAGGTCGCTTGGAGAAAACTAAGGTAAATAGGTAAAAACAATGTTTTAAATAGGTAAAAACAATGTTTTCACCCCTTTTTACCCGAAATTTTGACTTTGGCGAGTTCGGGGTGCTTTTTTCTGATGACATCAGCATGACGTCATTTTGTCATGTAGCGGGGTATGGATGCTGACATGGTAGGTGACGTGGTAAGTGATGTGGCAGGTGATGTCAGCAGATAGGCAGGTGGCAAGGTGGGTGACATCATTACGTGATGTGGGCATGACGTCAGCAGGGAGGCATGCAGGTGGTAAGTGGTATTCCCCGCACTACTTTTGGGGGAAGTGGTTTCGGGGGAGGGGGCTCCGAACGCACTGGGCGCTTGACACACGTCCTCGGTACGGTGGAAATACCGCCCATCCCCCAGATGCTATCGTTCGGTAGGTTAGGGCTCGCAATATCGTCGACCACCATTGAATCTGGAAGCGCCGATCGGGCGGCTGGCGGGTAATAAAGGTAGCGGTAGGTTAACTCTGGGGACCCGCTTTAATATTTTGGGTTGTTGTAATGTTTGCGGTGTATTTCGGACTTTGGATAAAATGGGTTTTTGGGGGTAAAAGTGCGGGTTTTAGCTATTTTATTTAGCGAGAGTCTAAACAAGTCCCGATGGGCACGTGGAGGGTTGTTAGTGGCCTCGGGTGGACCAATAACTCCCCAAAAAAATTTAAAATATAGCTATAGTTAGCCAAGGGTCGGGGTATTAGATTTTCTACTGATTTTGTGTATTTATACATAGTAAGGGAGGGGAATATACAGAGGAGCTATATAATAAGGTTAGTAGGTTAATATGATTATGTGGGATGGGTTTGTATGGTTTAGGCTATGTTTATTGAGTGAAAACTTAGGCAAGGGGGGAATGAAAGGATGCTAAGTGATGAAGTTTAGGAAACTTTGGCAGAATGGAATAAAGACTTTTTACACAAGAAATGTGGCCTGTTTTTCCTAGGTGAAAACACATTTTCACTTAGTTTTTCTATGGGATGAAGTGGACTAAAGGTAATGAGCAGATCTCATTTCCCTTGGGGGGGAATGTTAGTAAGTGTTTCTTGGGAAAAATGGGGAGGGGAATTAGTCATGCTCCATTTGTTTTGTAGCCACCTTGCCATGGTACCTTATGATTTTTATGAGATGGAAACTTGTTCCAAAGGAGAAAATTGCTCATATACCATGCTTCTATATGTTAGGGTCCCACCCTAACCCCCTTATCTATGTAATGGGACCACGTCATAGTCTAGAGTCAATAAAGCCCATATTAATAATTGTAAGTGGTTAATCCACAATTAATAAAGGAACCACAGTTAGTTGCAAATGGGTCGTAGTATTAGATAGATGGTATTAGTAATACACGGTATTGGCCCGTGATTACACGTAGGAGTCATATATAAAGGATAGAAACTCCCTGCGAGGAGCATCGTGTCTTATTTTTGTAATCGAGCTTTTCTCTATTAGAGGTTGCCCCCTCGAAGAGGCAAGTGAACATTACTCTCTGAATAATAAAATCATTGCCATTCTGTGTTCTGGGTATCTTTTATTCGCATATTTTGTGTTCTCGGTCTCGTTTCTTCACATATTATGTATTTGGGTATCATTTGCAGGTTAAGAGCATAACAAATGGTATGAGAGCACTTTCCAGGGCCGGTGGAATCTCCATTTCATAGCAATTTTTTTTTGGCTCGAGACGTGTTCCGGTGTCTTTAAACCACGGGATCTGTAGTTGAGCGCATAAATCTGCGGATTTAGGGAGGCATGCACGCAGGAAATACAAGAGGTGGTCACGTCTGTTGGACTCCCTTGTTGTTGGCATTATGTTTTTGGTATGGTTATATGTTACAGATGTTGTACTTGATGGCAACACCCATGGCATGGCTCTCAATATGATGAGAATTAAGAAGTACGCAGGATAAAAGTTCACGGAATTTTATGCAGAGAAAAGTTTATAAAAGTTTATTTCATGTGGAGAAAAGTTC